>JAJIYU010000219.1:0-59854 GCA_030144865.1 Tinospora cordifolia | reverse complement strand
GTATATATAACACGTATGTACACGAGTGGTCTGTACAACTACGTGTATTTATACACATTTATCTTTATTTAAATTAATTTATATGTCATAAAAATTACGGGTTGTTACACCATATCTCTTATTCCCAATCCTCTTTCTGATTTGGATTGACACAGACCTTGCCATGAGCACCAATGAATACCTGAACTCTACTTCTTCGGCCTCCACCAAAACGGGGGTAGCTTGGAGTTAATGCTGCAATATGTGCCTTTAGACAGCTTGAAGCACGACATATAATAATTGGGAATGCTTTGAGCAGTAGCTTTAATCATGATCTCTTTCCCTGCATAGTTCAAGAATTGTTCTCCCCACCCATTAATGCATTGCTCTATTTTTTCGGTGATCTTGTGGAATATGTGTCTCTTGCATCGGCCAAAGAGGATGTCAACCTCCAAATAGGATCCAACTGATGGCCATACCTTCACTTGCAATACCTGCGCCAAATCTGCACCCTCCTGCTAGGAGATTGAGGGACTGAACACTATTGCACTCTTTTCTTTGTTAATGCATTGACCTGATACATAGCAGTAGAGGTCCAAAATACTTGCCAGCATTTGCATATCCGTTTGGGTAGCTCTACAGAAGAAAAGGGAATCATCCGCAAATAGAAGATGGGATGTGACTGGCCCCGAACGGTCCGGAAGGATGTACAGACACAGGGATATCAACCAAGGATGGGACCTACAAAAAACCAAAAATAATTAGCTGCATGAAGACTGACAGGGTGGAGGCGACCGGCCCCGAACGGTCCCCATCCCCCCAATGAGAATATTGGCCTGGAACTGTCGGGGTGTGGGGAACCCCCTGACAGTTAGGGCGTTGGAAAGGTTAGTTCATAACCATTCCCCGGATATACTGTTCCTGCTGGAAACAAAAAATAAAAATGACAAAATGCAACTCCTAAGGAATAGGCTGAATTATCATCATGGATTATTGGTGCCCCCAAGAGGAATTGGGGGAGGCATGGGAGTTTTCTGGAAGCAAGACTCAGTGGTGAGTGTGGCACTTTATGGAAACTTCTTTATCGAGATCCTAGTAGAGGACCCCCAGCTTAAAACTCAATGGCGTGCCATTGGAGTGTATGCTAGCACTAGCCAGAGAGTTAGATGGAGTCAGTGGCAGATCCTACAAAGGAGAATATTATCTTCACAATAACCAATCCTTCTTATTGGTGACTTCAACGCCATTCTAGAAGAAGGGGAGAAGAAAGGAGGGCTACCTGTTTCAGACAGCGATACCCAAGACTTCTGGGAATTCATTACCCGAGCTGGATTGGTGGATCTTGGGTTCCAAGGACCAAGGTATACATGGAGCAATAGAAGAACAAGCCAGAATTTGATTCTAGAGAGACTAGACAAGGGACTTGGCTCCCGAGATTGGTTGGGAAAATTTCTAAATGCCACCATTAAAGTCCTACCAGCTATGGGATCGGACCACCTACCTATCATGTTGGACACTATAGATGTCCAATGCAGGCCCAGAAAGCAAAGGCTGATATATGACAGACGCTGGGGCAGGATGGAGGGCTGCAGGGAGATTGTTGAAGCATGCTGGAGTTTAAACTCTAACCATCCAAGGGGGTCGTTATCAGGGAAAATAGCCAAAACAGCCGCTGAAATTTCAAAATGGAGAAGGAAATCACTGCAAGCCAACTCTAGGCGTATGATAGGAAAATACTCAAAACTTTTAAGCAGGTACTATGAAAATGGCGCTAGCGAAGAAGAGGTAAGGACAGCTGAAGCAAAACTTAATGAATACTTAACCTCAGAGGATGAATACTGGAAAACAAGAGCTAGAATAGACTGGCTGAAAAATGGAGACTGGAATATAAAATTTTTTCATGAGAAGGTGAAACAAAGGAGAAGAACAAACAAGATTAAGGGGTTATTCAATGACAGAGGGGACTGGGTGGAGGATCCCTATGCGGTTCAGGATCTGATCCTTAACCACTTCAGGAGCTTATTCTCATCAAGGCAGGTGGACCTAGCTTTCCTCAACCAAGAAATAATTGTTGGGAGCCTTACATCCACAGATAAGGAAATCTTAAACAGGCCTTTCACCCACACAGAAATTGAAACGACTATATTTGACATGGCACCTACTAAAGCCCCAGGTCCAGATGGGTTCATAGCTGGTTTTTTTCAAGATTTCTGGGAGATATCTAAACATGAGGTTCTCCAAGCAGTGGAAGATTTCTTCCAATCCTTCGTCCTTGATCCACCCTGGAATAAGACCCTCATAGTCTTAATCCCAAAATGCAAGCATCCACAAAGAGTTGGGGATCTTAGACCTATCAGCCTATGTAACACAATATATAAAATTATATCCAAGACCTTGGTAAATAGGCTCAAACAGGTCATTCCCAGGCTCATCAGCCCAACCCAAACTGCATTCATTAAGGGTAGGCAGATCACAGAAAGCATTCTTGTTGCTCATGAGATAATTCATTCTATATCAGCTAAGAAATCTTGTCAAAGGGCGGCGGTGATCAAAACTGATATGTCAAAAGCCTACGACCGGGTGGAGTGAAACTTTATTGGCTACATTATGAACCAAATGGGGTTTCCGCCAAAGTGGGTTAGATGGATCAACCTCTGCATATCATCGGTTTCCTATGAGGTTGTTACCAATGGGTCCCTCAGTGAAACCATAATTCCCACTCGAGGAATACGACAGGGAGATCCCCTATCCCCTTACTTGTTCATATTATGCACTGAATTTCTAACAGGATTAATTAAAAAGAACATTGAAATTGGTGCATTACATGGCGTCCAAGTCAGCAATCTATTAATAGTTGAATAGATGAATTCGTGATTTCACGAATTCGCACACCGTGCACACGGTGCACCTTAAAATGGAAAAGGGAAAAAAGCCAAAAATAATTGAAAATCCTAAAAAAAATTCCTAGAATCCCTAAAATTCGTGGTTTTCTTTTGGAGCCGCCAAAGCCTAATAAAAATGAAAATTTACTATACAAAGAATGCTTGAAAATCACAAATCTACCCCTAGAAGACCTTATATAAACCCTTCTCCCCCTTCATTATTTTTCATCCTAGTAAGAACTGAAAATAGCTTCTTTTTGCTTTCTCTTTGCCTCCTTCTTGACATCTTTAGTCTCTTTTATTTTCTTTAGCTATTTTAAATAGCCTGTGAAGTAGTAGCAACGAAGTGTTACACAAATCTTAGCGAAAAGATTTGAAAGGAATTTAGGAAACGATCTCGAGGTGAAATGATTTTCATTTTTTAATTTATAATTTTGATTCAAATAATGCTTGCTTTATGTAGTTTTTCTTATGCATTTTTAATTTATGCAATTTAATTATTATATTATCCCTGACTGATAAAGTATGCTTTGTAGTTGTGTTTTGTACGAACTTCTACATTATAAATCAAAAGTCATCCTTCCTATTTTATTTTACATGTTGATTTGTGATGTAATGTTATACCATTGGAATGTTTAAATTATGCTTAAAAAGTTATTTGTTATGCTATTACGATTAGTAAAAGATTAAATAGAGATTTTAACCACGTATTAGCACAGGGTCAAATTTGCACCGTGAGCATTCCTAACAGGAGTTGTGAGGTAATATAGGGTTCGAAATTGATCTTACCTCACTCCAATGGGTCTGAGTTCAGTATAGTTGCTTTTTCCTTAGGGTTGGAATGTTGTGGGGTATCTTTTCGATTTTAATGACAACAGAAAATAATAAATTGATTGAATCATTTAATTTCTTCTAAGTAGTTGCTATGCATGTTTTACTTTTTCAAAATAATAAATTAAATATTTGGGATGATTCACTGTGCTTCATAGCTCATCCTTCATTTTTAATATTTCAGGAAATTAATTATCAGAGCTGCATAAGAGTTATTTAATTTTTAAAAAATTTTATTTAATCTCATTGTAGGGCATGTGGGCCCAAATTTATTTATTATTTCATTTCGTTATAACCCTCAAAATTTTTTTATTTAATAATAAATGATTTATTTATTTCATGACATCATAGACTTTTTGTACATAGATTAATGTGCACAAGATATCTTATAAATATAGAAAAATAAAATAAAATTAGGATAACGTAATACAAGCCTGCCTACCTGGCGGCCCAAAAATATCAAAGTAAGTTATCATCGGATGACATGGGCCCAGGCACGAGAGGCGCGGTGTTACATTATATATGATGAGTTGAGTGAATCGAACCATAATGCTCAAAAGTACAACGAACCTAATAATCTTGTCCCCCACAATCAGATCTAGTACTAAGTGGTTAGGAAATAGAAGTAGAACTGCAATTAGCACAACCTTCGATATAGTGATTCCATTAAAAAAATATTAAATATAATAGAGAAAGGAGGAAAAAGAGAGGAATCGTCATTTTATATATAAAAAGGAGATGACGACAGAAAAGAGAAATGAAGAAATGGTACTTGCCAGAGAATATAAAGAAAAGATTGCGTGAAGCTTAAGTACAAGAAAAATGAATATGAACTGGCATCCACACGTCATGCGTATCAACCTAAATCTTTTGGGTTCATTTGAGTTGGGTTTTATAACATATTTGAGTCGGGTTAGATTATAAAATATTCAATTTGAATGGTTTAGATTGGGTTATGGGTTGAACACCTATAACTCGATTAAATGAAACCCAAACCATATGGAAACTGAAAGGCAAAACTTGTAAATTTTTGAACTATAATTGCATTGTAAGTTGTTGAGCCCTAATCACAAGTTGTAATTGTAACACCCCAAAATTTCACAAGTGCGTGCACGTCGTGATTAAAATAAAAATATAAAACAATCAATTAAGAAATAAAATAAATATTTTAATTACATATATATAATGTAAACTTCGAGTTTAAAAAATAAATAATGGCCTTTTAATACACCCACAAAATAGATTTGAGGATTAATAATAATTGAGTTAAATATAAGAGATTCACATAATATTAATAATTGAAAAAAAGAAAATAATATGATGCTTGTGTGCATGTCGATAATAAAAATATAAAATTTATTAATTAAGAAATAAAAATACACGGGGACTGTGGTTAGAAAATAAAACATAAAATTTCGGTTGATTAAAATTTTGATAGATTAAAAATCAAAACTTTGCTTCAGAAATAAATCATGTATTTGGTCGATTGGAAAAAAAATGATAAAAACTTACTTATATGATTGAAAGAAAAAAATTGATTTTAAAGTGGATTTTAGAATTGATTGAAAAAATTAAGATTATTTGATTGGAGAAAAAAATGGAGACTTGCTTTCCAAGCCATGAATAAAAAAGGAAAATCTCGAAGGATCACGAACCAAGAAGAACCATGAAGAAGAACAATGAACAAGTGTGTTTGGTTTTTATTCATACATGGAACAATCATGAAGAATCGATGAACAACAACGTAATTTGGGGTTTTCGTTCGTGTGTTGTGCATTTTCAGATTGGGGTGAACTGATTTTGGTTTTGGGCTGTGATGATCAACGAGGAAAAGAAGAAGATGGTGGAAAGGAAAGATCTGGTTTTTTGGTGATTTAGAGCAAAGAAAAACAAGGGTTTTGATTTTTGTTGGAGGATGACGATCAAAAGAGAAAAGAAGAAGAACGATTGAAGAAAAAAATTTAGGACTTGCTGGTTTTACGAATTTGGGGCTTTGATTTGGGGTTTTGTTGATTGGATGAGCAAAGAAAAGAGGAAGAACAAAGCTGCTGTCAGACGAAGAATGAAGAACCAGTAGCTATGTGCGTGCTGCTGGTACGTTCGTAGGTTGAAGATGAAGAAGAACGATGCAGATGTGCTGTTGGATGTGTGTGTGTGTGCCGTAGACCTGGCGCAAATGAAGAAGAGGGGCGAAATCTGGTGCGATTTGGGTGGCCGTGAATTACGAACAGAGGAAGGAAAGCAGAGCAACGCAGCTGTGCATGCTGCTGCTGCTGCTATTGGTCCGTGAAGAACGAAGAAGACATATCTGCTGCTATCCGTGATGAATGTGTGTGTGTGCTGGTGCGTTTTAGTTGTTGTTGGTGCATTTGGACGAGGAAGAACAATTGCTGTGAGTTGCTGGTTTTGGTGCGCGAAGAAGAAAACCAGTTGCGATCTGTCCGAAGAATGAACAACAATAAAGGGTTTGGATGTTGGGCATCGCTTGTACGAAGAAGACGAAAAGAGGTATAATGCGTATATTTTTAGAGTTTCAAATTTTAGATAGTTGAAATTAATTATTTCTTAGATTATAGATACGCACAATGAAATTTAAAAAATTTAAACTATTAATTATACTTGTAGATTTTTGGATATGAATGGATGTTGAATATCAAAGTTCAGGGGTTCTAGAGATTTAAAGATTTATTTTAAAGTTATTATTGATTTATTTGCATGTAGAGAAGAGATTTTAATATTTGGAACTCTCTGTTAGGGGTGTTCATCAACCCGACCAACCCGACTAACCCGCCCAACCCGAACCTTTTGGGTTAATTTGGGTGGGGTTGCATTAGTTATTTGGATTGGGTTGGGTTTTAAAATGCTTAACTCGAAGGGTTTGAGTTGGGTTGCGGGTTGAATACTTAAAAATCCGAACGAAACCGACCCAACCCGATCTTACGTATTCTTCTTTTTTAATTATAAATGTTTTTAAAAATAAATAAAATAAGTTTTTAAAATATTTTTATTATATATAAATGATAAACTTATAAGTAACTATTTAAATTGATATGATTATTTATGTTATATCAAATCTTCTTTTATTTTTAACAACTAATAATAATTATTTTTTTTTTCTACAAAATCATCTATTTCATACTAGAAGAATTTTAATTTGAAAGATAACATTATTAAATTTTACTAATATTAAATTTATGTAAATCAAAGTAATAAGAAGATTTCAAAAATAATATTATTTTTGTATGTACAATGAGTTAACTATAAAATATAATTAAAAATAAATATACAAAAAAAAATTAATTTAATAGTTCTTGTGTAACGAAAATATTAAAATATAATTAAAAAATATTGAATTCAAGCCAACCCGATAAACCAACCCAACTCAAACCGAACTCGAACTGTTTAGGTTGGATTGAGTTTAACCATAGATTGGTTTGGGTTAGGTTTGAACTTTTTCAACCCGAACTGTTTGGGTTGGGTTGCAGGTTTACCCTAAACGCGACCCAAGCCAACCCACGAACACCCCTACTCCTTGTAGTTAAAGATCTAGATTTGAAACCCAAATTTAAGTTTTAGTATTTTTATATTATTAGTTCGGATCAAAATAAATTATTTGGAAGTGAATGAAGTATAGAAGCTTGAAATTTAATTATGAGAGTTTTTATTTTCAGATTAAAAGTTTAAAATAGTAAAAATATTACTTTTCTAAAATATAAGTTTAGAAGTATTTTTGAACCAAATTTAGAAAACATAAGGACTTAGAAGTTTATTATGATGACGTTGAATTTCAGATTTGAGAAATTCGGAGACTCAGAGAAATTGTTTTATTTTCATTATATGAAATTCTGGAATTTTGGAATGATTCTGAATTAGTTGGAATTGATATTTAGATTTTATAATTATTGTAAAAATTATTTAAGCTTAAAAATATTTTAGATTTTGCAATTTTAGAGTATCGAATAGCTCGAAGGAAAGCAAAATAGCCGTGAAGGTTTACAGAATTAGGTGGGCGAGATTTTCTTGCTCATACATATATAGATTTAAAATTTGAAATATTTGTTTGAATAGGTCTAGATTAATTAGAATTGTCTTGGAAAATTGATTGAACTTATTTCAAATGCTTGGGTGATGTTATGATGAATGATAATTTAATTATTGCTTGCATAAGTAGAAAAACTGCATTTAGGTAGCATTCTTTATTTATTTGACTGCCACTTGAATTGCATGCATTATTTAGTAAATTTTCTATTATATGTGTGATGTTTTGGTATGATTGAATTGTTTGTAAAATTAAAATAAGATGAAGGATTATTAAGAATCCATGTACCGGTGCGATTGACGAGCTCGAGGCGGATCGAGGTGGCATCTCCTATATGTCACCACTTGAGATTGACGAGCCACAGGGCGAATCGTAAGTATTCCCAACCCTGAACTGCCTGCGATAACTAGAAATCTTTGGGAGTTAGTATGAGGCTGCAAGAAGTATACGCTCTTAAATTGTGATTTTGAGAATTGACTGATTTTATATGGTATTTGAGACCTTCTATGATTATACTAGGTCACAGGGAATACTAAGAGTGATCTCAACACTGTTCCAGTCTTAGATTGCAACTAAAACTAAATGAATGTTTAAAATGCCTAATGTGTAAAAGTGTTTGTAATGTTTTAAGTTTTAATCTGTATAATGCGTGTGATGTATAGGAATGATTCACTGGGCTTTCAAGTTCATCCCAATCTTTAATATAGAGGTATTCACAGAAGAAGAACATAATGATCAGCACCAGTTAGTCTGAATAGGGTAGAGGTTCACTACATTTTGAATTTGAGTTTTCTTTTTGTTGAAATATAAAGAGACAAAGTATGTACTTATTTTGTTTTGCTTTACAGTCTACTTATCAGTGAATGTTTTCATCCTAGGACTTGAACTATTTTCATGTTTGGATATGAACGTTAAATCATCTCATATATATATATTCATAACTATGAATACATAAATAAAAGAATACCTTTCAAATCCTTTAGACCCTTGCGTACTCATTTTTCATATAATGCTTAAAAGTTGCCACACCCTCATATATATATATATAGTCGAATGTTGAAAAATTTATTCCTCTGCGAGATTTAAATTTTCTTATTTTGATCTCTGTTTAGTTTATTGTAAAGGTCTGGTGAAAAATACAGAAAGATGATTTGACTATTCACTAAATGAAAATATATTTTGAAATTGTCTTAAAAGAATTTGAAGGAATATTTTAAGTAGCATTCTGATTCTCAACGAGCGACGACCCTAAGGTGAGGCAACTCTGCCAAGAAGGGCGCATCTCCACGCTAGACTCATAGCATGTGATGGAAGGTTCGATTGAGGGTTAGGGGTGTTACAGCAACTTACAAGCCTATTTCTAATTCTCCTAAGTGGCAGGTTACAATAGTAGTGCAACACCCCGATCGTAGGGAAACCCTAATCACAACTACATGTTAGTTCTTGTTGTTGTTGTTGTTGTTATGCGACACGTCTACTCTACTTCTCTTCTTGTTGCTGGCAGATGAGACTCTTCTTCTTTTGTTGCCATGTGACATTGCTACGAGGCATTTGGTGCTCTACTTGTTGCATGTAGCTATACACGCTCCTATGCTTCTTCTTCTCTTATTGTTTCCAATGGCCTGCACTCTTGTGCTTATTTTTTCTTCTTGTTGCAGGTAGCCATACGCTATTCTTCTTCTTCATCATCTTCTTCTTAATTTGTTTGCGTGATTGTAATTGTGAATCCCTTCTTCTCCTTTGTTTCTTCTTCTCTTCTTCTTAATTTGAATTCGTGCTACTTGTTTTTGTACAATATCATTTGTAACGTTAAAATCTCAAAGCAAAAATGAATTAGTGTCACATGTTGCGAATTGCTACTTTATTAGATGTTGAACTTTTATTTGATACTTAATTATGTATGTTGAATGTTATTTCTATTTTTTTTTTTTGGGGTTTGTCCCATTTTTTTTTCTTACTTTTTAATTGTTATGAATATTAAAAGTCAACTCGATAAATCAATTCAATTCAAACCAAACCTGAATTATTTAAGTTGGGTTGGGTTGGATTTAAGAATAAATTAGATTCTGTTGGGTTTCATATTTTTTTTAACTAAAATTGTTTATGTTGAGATGCAGGTTAACACCTAAAATCGAACCAAGTTAACCTATGAACACCGATGATAATAATTAATAACTTTTATAGTTTTATTTCATAGGTTAGTAGGTTTGATTTAAGATTTAAATACAATATTTTGCATATAAAAACTTTAAAAATATGAAAAGCTTATTTAATTTGTATAACACAAAATATTGTTTTCAATAATGAAAAAAAGTTTGTTAGAGCGCTTTCAATTTTTGGATTGCATTTTAGTTTTTGACTTGCAAACCAAATGTTGTGGGTATCATTAGTTTTTGGTAAAAACCATAAAATCAAATGAAATCATTGAGTTTAATTCAATTGGGTTCAATTTTGCATATGTCTATCTTAAATTGTAAATTGATAATTTGAAAACCATACCAACCTAAATCTTATAGATAAAGGTTAAAATTATAACCTTTTTGGGAATATATTGTAACGATTACTTATTGTACAATTATAATTACAGTTATTGGTGGTAAATTTGTATATTTTTATCAAGTTATAGTTAAAATAAATATTATTATTGGTTAACTATTTAAACCAAACTCAAACCTACTTCATTTGGTTGTGTTGTTTTGGTTAAATTAGATAACTAATTAAATGGGCTTTGGTTTGAGCAATAAATGGACTCAAGCCAACTGAGAATGTTTTTTATAAAGTGATTTTTGATCATTTAGAATTACATATTTAAGGAAGCCCCATAAGTATATACTAGTAAGTCCAACGGTGATTTCTTAATCTATGATATTTAAAAATTA
The DNA here is from genome assembly GCA_030144865.1 of Tinospora cordifolia. Lineage (NCBI taxonomy): Eukaryota > Viridiplantae > Streptophyta > Magnoliopsida > Ranunculales > Menispermaceae > Tinospora > Tinospora cordifolia. The sequence goes on along the minus strand of JAJIYU010000219.1, from coordinate 49,244 downwards.
AGATTGTGTAATTATTTAGCTAAAAATTAAAGATATATGAATAAAAAATTGAATGCCACTTAATTATAAAGTATAATTCTGTTGGTAAATTATTTTAATCTCACATGGACCAAAAATTTTTTTTAACCATAACTATAAATGGAGCTAAAGTAAGACACTTAAAATTTTAAACTTTAAAGCATCACCTCTCATGATTACACGCGTGTGAGAACAAAAGAGTTTTTGGATGCACAACATTTTGCACTTATTCATCGAGACATGTGGTTTTAGTTTGATGAATTGTGGTCTGACACTGTATAACGAGATTCAATGATCAACAATATCAAATCACATATAAATGCCATAAGATACATCACCTTGAAGGGTGTCATGACCAAAAAAATAAACAATCCCATTTTTAGAATTTTTGTAACACCCCGTCTCCACCTACCTTAATTGTTCTAGCTCGTTTGCATCATGTGTTTGCTTGTTGGATGTCTCTTTCTCTTTTCTTGGGCAGTCTGAGAGGTGGGCGATGTCACTTTGTTCTATTTCTTTTGGTCTCAATTCTATGAGGTAAATACTAAAATGAATTTCATGTAGCATATGTGAAGTCATTTGATAAAATAAATCAATATCATTAATTGAATTAAATATTCATGAAGTACAAGGACCCTTGAACTTTATTACGTCAAATTGAACATAAAATGGAAATTAGGGTTAACATGTTCAACTTAAACATTTTATAAATATAAATTAGCTAACTATGCAACATCCGTTCAAAAATTCTCTGAAAGGTTAGAAGAGGAGGGGTGAGCTTACGCGTCCAATTGATTATCTAAATATTTAACTCATTATTTCAAATTAAATAGAACATGCATAACAAATATTTCAAAAGATTATATGATTTCAACAATTGTTTTTTATTAGTTGATGTTAAAACCAAAAGGGTTACGCTTCAACATTCCATATTTAGGGAATGAGGTTAAATTCAGAGATGCATACTTATCATCAATGAAGTAGGGTTAAATTCGAACCCTTAGTTTACACCCTGAAAGTACCTGTTTGAAATACTCACAATGAAAATTTGTCATTGTGCTGGTATGTGGTTGATAATTATCGTTTAATCTTTCATTAGTGATCAACAGTGGCATAATAAATTCAAGACAATAGTAACTACCATGTATCCGTAGAAAGCATGTCATAGAATGGATCATATCATCACAATCATGCATCATAAGCATATAACTCTAAGCATGCATTTCTAAGCATGACATATTTCTAAGCTAGACAAACAACCATGCACATAATACTTGAATTAAAATAATAAGATAAAATTTAGAAATCACTTTTACTGTCTATCATTAATCCTTTTAATCTTAGTATTTCGAGTCTTCTCAAACCTTTAACCTTCTTTTTTCACTCAAGGAAAGAACAAGACGACTTTTTTTTTTCTTAAGCTAAAACAGAACTAAGAAAAAGAGAAGGATGATGAGACTCTTTTTCTCTTGAGAATGAAAAAGAAAAGAGTGAGATGAGATGGTTTGAGGGGAGGAGAATGATGTTGTTCATAAGCATTCTTAGCTAATTACTTCATTCTACTACTCATATTTTAATATATCATACCACTCCGTTCCATTACTCATGTTTTATTTTGTTTGTGGAATTACTTATGAGATAATTATGATAGTGATAATTTTTTTTACTTTTCATGTGAGATTATCATTTTGCCCCTAAGAGGCAAAATTACTGCAACAACTTGGGCCTACTACGTACCGATATTGTCCCCACCTTAGCCACCGCTGACCGGGTGTAGGATTTTGTTCTTGGCAAGACTCGAACTTGAGTCTTCCAAAAGCGCTCAACACTAGTAAGACTTGCAATTGCTCATTTAGCCTAGACATCACTCTAGTGTAGGACCGATGTGGTACATTACAATCCACCCTTGGAGCGGTCCTATCCTCAAGACTTACACCTCCGTCACACCTAGAACATTGATGTTGTCCCCACCTTCACCACCACTGATCGAGTGTAGAGTTTTGTTTTTGGCAAGACTCGAACCTGAGTCTCTTAAAAACACTCGACACTAGTAAGAATTGCAATTGCTCATTTAGTCCAGACATCACTTTAGTGTTGGATTGATGTAAGATATTATAATTACCATTCTACGATTGGGTATTTAATGTGCTTTTACAATACAATGAACTCATTTTTATATTCTTATGTAATACTCAAAGATATGTATGAAATTCGTTAAACAAATTTAAATAAAATAATTCAATTTTGAGAATTTTATGATATTTTTGGATATAAATGATGTATATTCTAAGGTATAAAATAAAATAGGTAAAATGAAATTATTTGAGAAATTTTAGTGCAGCCTTAACGTATCCAAAAATGAATAATATAAAGAAATAGAAATACATATAAGTATGCATTATATATATATATATATATATATAAAATAAGGTGTTATAAATACTATATATTACATTATATGAGTATAAAGATAATATATATATATATATATATTATAGATTTTATAATACATGTATATTAATATATATAGAAGGTATGTATCATTATTAATTAATATACATGTATATTAATAGATTAGTATACATAGAATAAATATATTAATAGATTATTGCATGTAGAATATAGAAAGAAACAAAAGGATTGAATTGATACATGTATATATATATAACCAAAAAAAAAAAAGAAAAAAATGGCACACAATGAGGAATTCACGAATTCGTGATGTCACAAATTTGATCACCTTGTGCGCCACGCGCATGGTGCGTGTTAAAAAAAATCAAAAAAATAAGTAAAAACAAAATAAAAAGGGAATAAAATCCAAAAAATACAAAAAAATCATGAAAAATCACGGGAAGAAACCCTAAAATGCCTTTCTTCAACCCTAGCTCCCAAAATCAATAAAAATAAATTTTTTTTATTTAAAAACACCCAAAAAATTACGAATCCACCTCGAAAGACCCCATATAAACGTCTCTCTCCCTTCATTCTTTTTCATCTCCACAAGAACTAAATAGAGCTCCTTCTTGCTCACCTTGCCTCTCTCTTGACACCTAGTATTTTATTTTCTTTCTTGAGCTGCTCTAAATAACCAACAGAGCAGTAGCAACAAAGTGTTGCATAAATCTAGTGCAACAAGGAGGAAAGATCTTAAGAAGGTTCAGAAGGAAACGATCTCAAGGTAAAATGATTCACACTTTTTACTTTATTATTTTGATTCAAATAGAGCTTGCTTTGGTGTTTTATTTTGATCTTTTATATATATCATATAGAATATGCATGCTTAAGGTTATAATGATGCATGAGTTATGATATAATGTTATCATGCTTTTATGTTAAAATTTTGTTAAATCATTTAAATGTCTTATTCATACATTTAATATAAATAAATATCCTAACCATATACTGGCATGGGGGCAAAGGTTTCTCGTGAACGTTCAAATCAAGGGTTGTGAGGAAATAAAAGGTTCAAAGTTGATCTTACCTCAACTCTATAGGTCTGAGTTCAACATAATAGTTCTTTCCCTAGAGATTGAAAATGCTGAGAAGTATCCTTTCAATTTTTAATGACAATAAAAATAATAAATTGGTTGAATTATTTAATTCCTTGTAAGCGCTTGTTATGCATGTTTTATTTCGTCAAAATAATGAATTAAATATTTGGGATGATTCATTAGGCTTTATAACTCACCCTTTATTTTTAATATTTTAGGAATTTAATTGTCAAGACTGCATGAGAGTTATTTAATATGTAATAAATTTTATTTAATTTTATTGTAGGGCATGTGAACCCAAATTTATTTATTTACTTCCTTATAACGAAGGTTGAATTATTATTCTTGAATTTTTTTCATTAAATAATAAAGGATTCATTTTATTCCACGACGCCATAAATTTTTTATGACTTATTTGTACATAGATTAATGTGCACAAAATATCTCATGGATGTGAAATTTAGAAATTAAGGACAAAAGATAACGTAACGTGGGCCAGCCTCCTGGGCGACCCAAAAATATCGTAGAAAGATATCATTAGATGACGTAGGCCCAGGCATGGGAGGCAGGGTGTTACAAAAGTGGTATCAGAGCCTAGGCTGTAAATGCCTTGGGCAAGGATTAGAAAGAATTGACTAGTCAGGTAAGACCTTAAATTTGAATTAATTTAGTAAGCCCTATCTACTATTTTGAGAATTTAAATTATCTTGAAAAATTATTTTTTCAAAGAGAAATATATGTTTTTCAACTATTTTGTTTGGATATAAAGACTACAAGTTGAGCTGATAGTGGGTAAGCCTTGTCCCGAGTAAAGCTAAATATTGAAAGGGAGACGAGTTATCCCGTTCTAGAAAGCACGATTGCTAAGTAGACTTCGGTTTCGCCGTCTGATCTAGAGGTTGCCCCATCAACTCATACGAGTAGTCAGAGTTAAAGAACACACTTATTTTCTACGAAAGAAAACTAGAAGGTGATAATTAAGGGCAATGAACTTTCTAAAGTTCAAAGGAGATACCAAAGGTGGCATAGTGAGTAGATGACAATTGACGGTTCGACAAAAGAACTTCTCAACCAGGACTTAAACACTAGGTCTAGGAGAGAGACCTTAGGTGGAAACTTGAGTGGCACAGTGAATCATGAATAAAACATTAGGATATAAGTTAGAGACTGAAAATGTATGGATATGAAACACTTGTGTGGTTAGGGCACAAGATCGGGATGATCTTATATCTCTAGTTTCGATGCAGTATGGGATGCACATGAATTCAGGGGTATGGAAGAATGTTGGACTTGGAGAATGATAGACCATGTTTGGTGAATGATTGTTGGCTTTAGACGAACTTGTTTCCCTGTGCTTGGCTGGTATGGGACAGCCTAGTGTAGTAAAACTTGGGAAGCCTTAGAAATCAAGACATTTACAAAATTGATTGGTTGTAATGAAACTCCTGAGTGGAAGTCTATGTCAATGGACAAGGGTGATATGAGACACTCGAACCTGGAGGCATAGGTGGAAGCCTAGAATTTTGCTATGCTAAGCATGCACTTGCAGTATTGAATGATTGAATGTATGATGATCATACTATTGAATATGCATGTATGGGACCAAATCCTATACCTAAAAACAAACAAAACTTAGAAGAATAAACTATTAGGCCATTGGACAAATCGAGAACCTAGAAACCTAAATCTTGATTCATGATAGTACAACAAAGCAAAACTATGGGAACCAGTACTGAAACAACTTGATTTGTAGATAAATGGTTGGACCCATAAGATACGCTACCAGGGTTACAACATCTGACAAGACTGACTCTCGAGGGCAAGAGGTACCGAATAACGTAGCTAAGAACTAGATGGAAACATCTGATAATAGAGGTCACAAGGAAGGTCATGGAACAAATCAAGAGGGCCCTACCCTAGATAACGCTTCAGGTGGCAACACAACAACAGGTCCAGGAACTTATCTCGGTGTAACAGTCAATGACAGTACCAGTGCCCGAGGTTCCAACTCATCAGGAGGTACATGAAAATCTAGAAGACAGTGAACATAAAAGGATGCTGCTAGAATTAAATAAACTTCAACTATCGCAATTTAACGGTACTGCTGATAGCTTAACAACTGACTATTGGTATCAGGAATTAGAAGAACACCTAGATGTATTGAGAGTAGCGGGTTCTAGTAGGGTAACGTTGGCTACCCATAAATTCAAGGGACCAGCTAGAAGCTGCTAGCGGATGGTAAAGGCAGGCCAAACATCAATGTTAGCAAGATGAACTGAAAAAGGTCAGGGAGATATTCTATGAGAAGTTCTTGCCCAAGACAACACTAACGAAGATGTAGTTTGACTTCGTTAAGCTAAATTAGAAAGACATGACGGTGGCCGAGTATGAGGCCAAATTTATTGAATTAGCCGACTTCTTACCTGAACTAATTAGTGAAGAGAAGAAGAAGGTCAATCGCTTTACTGAGGGTCTCAAGATTGAGATACGGAAGTTAATAAAGACAACATGCCCGAAGACATATAGAGAAGTTGTAGACAAGGCATTGACCCTAGAACAAGAGCTTAACTTTGAGTAGAAGTTAAGAAGTAGGAATAAGATGCTAGAATATGAAAACGATCACCAAAGACCTCAGAAGAGGCAAAACACCAATCAACAAAATGGTGGAATTAGGGTACCCCAGGTCCTGCAACAAACCTCTCTTAACAAGGACGAACAAAAAACACAAGCTAGACAACAAGAGTTGTGTTTTTACTGTAATTAGCCAGGACATCTGGCTGAGAAATTTTGGTGCAGCCATAAGATATCTAAAAATGAATAATATAAAGAAATAGGAATACATACAAACACACACACACACACACATATATATATTATAGATTTTATAATACATGTATATTAATAGATTAGTATATATAGAATAAATATATTAATAGATTATTGCATGTAGAATATAGAAAGAAACAAAAAGATTAAATTAATACAGATATAGATTGAATTGATACATGTATATCTATATCATATATATATATATGGGGTAAGCACAAAACAAAAATTAAAAAAAATAAGGAAAAACGAAATAAAAAAGGGAATAAAACCCAAAAAATACAAAAAAATCACGAAAAATAACAAGAAAAAAAAAATCCTAAAATGCCTTTCTTCAACCCTAGCCACCAAAATCAATAAAAATAGAAATTTTCTTATTTAAAAACACCCAAAAAATTATGAATTCACCTCTGAAAGACCCTATATAATCCCCTCTCCCGCTTCATCATCCCAACAAGAACTGAATAGAGTTCCTTCTTGCTCACTTTGCCTCTCTCTTGGCATATAGTGTTTTCTTTTTTTTTGTTGAGCTGTTCTAAATAGCCAACGGAGCAATAGTAATAGAGTGTTGCACAAGTTTAGTGCAACAAAGAGAAAAGATTTAAATGATCTAAAGAAGGTTTAGAATGAAACAATCTCAAGGTGAAATGATTCTCACTTTTTACTCTATTATTTTAATTCAAATAGAGCTTGCTTTGGTGTTTTGTTTTGATCTTTTATAAATGTCATATAGAATATGCATGCTTAAGGTTATAATGATGCATGAACTATGATGTAATGTTATCGTGCTTGTATGTTCAAATTCTTCTGAATTATTTAAATGTCTTGTTCAAACATTTAATATAAGATTAAATAAAGATCCTAGCCACGTGCTGGCACGGGGGCAGAGGTTCCTTGTGAGCATTCCAATCAGGGGTTGTGAGGAAATAGAGGGTTCAAAGTTGATCCTACTTCAACTCTATGGGTCTGAATTCAATATAATAGCTCTTTTCCTAGGGATTAAAAATGCTGGGGGTATCCTTTTGGTTTTTAATGACAACAAAAATAATAAATTGGTTGAATCATTTAATTTCTTGTAAGTGCTTGTTATGCATATTTTATTTTGTCAAAATAATGAATTAAATATTTGAGATGATTCGCTAGGCTTTATAGCTCACCCTTTATTTTTAATATTTTAGGAATTTGCTTATCAAGGCTGCATGAGAGTTATTTAATATGTAAGAAATTTTATTTAATTTCATTGTATGATATGTGGGCCCAAATTTATTTATTTACTTCTTTGTAACGAAGGTTGAATTTTTATTCTTGAATTTTTCATTAAATAATAAAAGATTCATTTTATTTTATGGCGTCATAAATTTTTATGAATCATTCGTACAAAGATTAATGTGCACAAGATATCTTATAGATGTGAGATTTAGAAAGGAAAAAGGATAACGTAATGCGGGTTCGCCCCCCGAGCGGCCCAAAAATATCGTGGAAAGATACCGCTGGATGACGTGGGCTCGGGCTCGGGCAGTGGGGTGTTACATCTTAATATTCGAGAATTTTTCAACATATTACAATTTACCCACCTTAAAATAAATTTCATCCTCGAAATTTGTATTTACTTGTTTATCTAGTTGTCATTCAATTAAATATTCTTAGTGAAAAGGTCTGGGTACTTAGCCTTCATATCGCTTACAAACTCCTAATTGGCCTCTTCTATTTTTAAAGAACTTTGACTAAGGGAATGTCTTTTGTTATCAAGCTTTGTACCTTATAGTCGAGGATCCTAATTGTCGCTTCTCATATATGGCATCGTGTTGAATGTCCACCTCCTCCAATGGATTATTTGAAAGGGATCAGGTTGATACTTCCTCAGCATTGACATATGAAACATGTTGTGAAATGAGAACATTCTATTTGGTAGATCTAACTTGTAGGCGCATTCTTTGATTATTTTAAGTATTTCGAATAGACCGATAAATCTATGCAATAACTTTCCTTTGCATTCGAACCTCTTGATTTCTTTCGGAGGGCTTATCCTCAATAACACTCTATCACCTGTCTGGAACTCAAGGGGCCTTCTCCTTTTATTGGCATAACTCTTTTGTGTACTATGTATTGTGGCCAATCTCTTCTGTATCTATTTCACTTGATTGTTCATCTCCTCCACTAGATTGTGTCTAATAAGCATGTGTTCCTCAAGTTCAGCCCAACAAATTGGTGATCTGTAGGGCCTTCTACAGAGAGCTTCATATAGAGCCATTTTTATACTTGCCTAATAACTGTTGTTATAGGCAAATTTCGCTAGGTGTAGGTACTTGCTCTAATTTTTCTTGAAATCAAGGACACAAGACCTCAACATGTCTTCTAGTGTCTGATGACTCTTTCAGACTGACCATCAGTTTGAGGATGAAAGCGGTGCTCATGGTGAGTCTGGTGCCTAACTACTTTTGTAGGCCCTACCAGAATTGTGTGAACCGAAAGTCTTTGTCTAACACTATAGTTTTAGGCGCGCTATGAAGTCGTACTATCTCCTTCACATAGAGTTCTCCCAGCTTACTAACTTGGTCTATGAATCTAATGGGTAAGAAATGTGCCACCTTAGTAAAACATTCCACAATTACCTATACAGTGTCTTCTCCTTTCTAGTTCTGGGGTAATCCGATGACAAAGTTCATTACAATGTTATCTCACTTCCATTCAGGGATTGAGAGTGGTTCTAATATTCCAGTGGGTTTTCTACACTCTGCCTTCACTTGCTGACAAGTTAGGCACTTGGAGACATATTTAGCTACATCTTTTTTTATTCCTTGCTACTAGTAGGTCTTTTTGAGGTTTTGATATATCTTGTCACCACTTGGATGCATCGTGTACTGGGTCTAATGGGCCTCGACTTATATGGCTTGCTTACTTTGTCCATTCTATGGCACACAAATTCTATCTCTAAGCCTTAGGGTATTTTCAGCATCTATCTTGAAGTCAGTATGCTTATTCTTCTCAACTTCTTCTATCAGGCTTGTGAGCCACTTATCTTGCCTTTGTTCCTCCCTGATCTTATGTAGAAGATCCTGTTGGCAAGTCATGTTGTGAAGATAAGCCTGTTTTTCGTTTGAAGTCACACCAAGGTTATAATCGTCAATTAACCAATACATCTGATCTTTTTCTTCCTCGTGTTTGTTGAATTTCCTACTCAAGGCATCAACCACCACATTGGCCTTTCCTGAATGGTAGTGTAGTTGGAAATCATATTCCTTAAGGAACTCCATCCATCTTTGCTACCTGAAGTTCAACCCCTTTTGGATGGAGATGTATTTCAAACTTTTGTAATCTAAAAATAAATCAAAGTTCTCGCCATAGAGGCAATGTCTCCAAATCTTTAGGGCAAACACAATGGCAGCCAATTCTAAGTCGTGGGTTGAGTAATTTTGTTCATGGATCTAAGTTGTCTTAAGGCACATGCAACAACCTTTCCTTCTTGCATCAAGACAACACCCAATCCGTTCTATGAGGCATCTGTATACAGAACATATTCAACACCATGGGTAAGAGTGACTAATATGGGGGTTGAAGTCCGTCACCTTTTCAGTTCTTGGAATGATTGTTCACACTTCTTATCACAATTGAACTTGACTCCCTTTCTAGTTAGTTTGGTCATGGGTTCGGCCAACTTGGAGAAGTCTTGGATGAATCTTCGATAATATCCAGCGAGGCCTGAGAAACTTCTGACCTCCATAACCATTTTGGGTTGCTTCCAGTCCGTAACAACTTCCACCTTATTAGGGTCTACAGAAATGCCTTCAGCCAATACTATATGGCCAAGGAACTTGATCGTCTTCATTTAGAATTCACATTTGCTAAACTTGTCATACAACTGGTTTATCCTAAGGTTTTCTAACACAATCCTTAAGTGTTCTTCTTTTGAATTTGAATATATTAGGATGTCATCTACAAATACCACTATAAATTGATGAAGGTATCGCTTAAACACTTGGTTCATCAGATCCGTGAATGTTGCTGGTGCATTGGTCAAACCAAAGGGCATCACCGTAAACTCGAAGTGTCTATATTGGGTTCTAAAAGTTGTCTTGTGTATATTTGACTCTTTATCCTTAACTGATGGTATCCTGACCTAAGGTCAATCTTGGAGAAATGAATGGCTCCCCTCAATTGATCGAATAGGCCATCTATCATTGGTAAAAGATATTTGTTCTTCATCGTTGCCTGATTTAACTTGCGATAGTCAACACATAATCTCATGGATCCATCTTTCTTCTTCACGAATAGCATTGGAGCTCCCTATGGCGATTTACTTGGTATGATAAACCTCTTCTCTTGGAGCTTGTCTAGTTGAGATTTTAACTTGATCAGTTCTACTGGTGCCATTCCATAGGGAGGTATGGCTATGGAGTTGGTTCCAGGATGAACTTCAATCTTAAATTCTACTTCTCTAGTAGGTGGTAGTACGGGTAAGTCATCTAGAAATACATCTTTGATTTCTCAGACTATTTCTAAGCTCTAGATTCCTCCTTGCTCCTTAGGGTCCTCCTCTGAGAGTTTCTTGAGTTTATCTTTCTACTTTAAACAATTCAACATGGCCATCGTCAGGCTTCTAGATAATCTTTAAATATCGCCATTGATTCTATAGGTTTCTCTTGAAGATAATGTTATAGTTCCTTTTGGGACAATCTATTTGTGCCTAATACTGGTTTAACTAGTCCATCCCCAAGCTTACATCGTATCCATAAAACGAAAATATACAAAGGTCAACTAAGATCAGTTTATCTCCAAACCTAAGGTTACAACTACACATTCTTCTTGATGTGACAGTAGTTCCTATGGGTGTGGATACATTCAAAGCCATAGGCAATGGTTTTGTTACTCGTTGCAACCTATCTGCTAGTTTTTCAGAAATAAAGGATTTCATAGCACCCGAATCAAACAACATTTTCACTGTAACATTAAACAACAAGAATGTACCTTCTACAATAAGGAGTTGTGTAACACCTCGGCTCTCAATCGGACCTCCCGTCACGTACTACGAGTTGTTGCCCGTTGAGAATCGAAATGTTACTTAAATCATTTCTGTCAAAATCTTTTTCTTTCAAATTAATGTTTTGATAAATAGTTATTAGAGGAATATATTTATCATATAACAAAAGATCAAACAAAATTTTCCATTTTGTTCACTGGTTTTTTACCAGTTAGATAAAACAAATCTAAATCAGAACTTATAAATCATAAATCATAAATCAAGTAGCAAAAATTTGAAACTAAAGTAATTACACATAAAACAATGTAATTGTGTTACAATTAAATAAATAAAATACAACCTCTAAAACCTCATATCCCGAACGACCTCTCCCATGAGGTGTTCAATCAAAAGTGTGAGTCTTCTAACGTAGGTTATAGTACTCTACATCCATGTGTACCTGAAAAATAAAATGGGAGTGAGCTAAAAAGCCTAGTGGATCATTCCTACACATCACATGCATTATACAAACCAAAATCCAAAACATTACTAACATTTCCAAACATTAGGTATTTCAAACATTCATTTAGCTTGGTCGAAGTCTGAGAGGAAGAGGGTTGAGATGTCTTTTGTATTCCCCGTGATCTAATTTAATCATAGAAAGTCTCGAGTACCATCTAAAATTAGTCTGTCACAAATTATGATGTTACAACCAAAGAGAGTGTATTTACTGCAACTCATACCATCTCCCAAAGACTTCTAGCTGTTGCGAGCAAGCTAAAGGTTGAGAATACATACAATCTACCTTGTAGCTCGGTGATCTCAAGTGGTGGTATATAGGAGATACCACCTCGATTCCCTTCAAACTCGTCGATCGCATCGGTACGTGGATTCTTAATAATCCTTCATCTAATTTTTAGTTTTACAAATAAATACAATCATCCAAACATCATACATACAATAGAAAATAAATAAAAAAATGCATGCTATTCAAAATGGCAGTTTACATGAGTAAATGATGAAATCTAAATGCACGTTTTCCTATTTCATACATGCAATAATTAATTAATCATTCTTCACACATCATTCAAGCATACCAAACAATTTCAATCAATTTCCTAATAAAATTCTAATAACCTAAAACTATTCAAACAAATGCTTTGAATTTTAAATCCATATAATACGTATGAGCAAGAAATCGTGCCCACATGATTTCGTAGCTCTTCAGGACCACCTAGCTGTCCTTCGAGCTATTCGATACTCTAAATTTGTAAAATATGAAATTTAACACTTAATAAAATTATTCTTAAGTTTGAAAAATTTCTAAAATAATTATAAAATTTAAATATAAATTTTAACTAAATTTATTCGAGTCAAAATAAGGTTTCTAATGTTGAAATAAAAGTCATTCTTATTTATTTCTAGATTTTTAGTATTTGTTGAAATAAAAATCATTCTTATCTATTTCTAGAGTTTTAGTATTTATTAAAATTACGTTCAAAAATAGTTTTATGCTTATATTGTAGAAAAGTAATAATTCTTTTAATTTAAACCTTTAATCTAAAATTAAAACTCTCATAATTAAATTTCAAGTTTCTATGATTTATTAACTTCTAAATAAGTTTATTTATATTATAACTAATAATTTAAAAACGCGAAGACTAGAATTTGGGTTCTACAAAACTAATTCACTTTTATTTAATAAATCATATTTCACTTAAAATAAGATTTTTATATCTAATATTTGAACCAAGTTCCAAAATTCTATTTTAGCACATAAAAATTCCTAACTACTCTTTTTTTAATAAATTATTTATTTTCAGGTATTACATTTGAATTATAAATTTCACAAATTTTATGTTCTAAAATAAAATTATTTTATCTTAAGACTTTTTCTTAAATGACTTAATTAATTTTTAATTGAATAAAAAAAATTCTAATATTTATTATTTGCATCTAACTTCCAAATACGGTTTTAAATTTCTAATCTCCAAATTTTTTAAACCTCGATAAACTTCGATATTCATATTTTTGTATTCATTAAAAAAACTCACATGGATCGAAATACTAGTCCTAACATAAAATTTTTTTAACAAAGCTGCAAATTTTATATTTTTAACTGTTGAAAGTTTAAATTTTCTAATTTCGTTCTTCGCATTCTAAAATCAGCTAAAAATAAATTTCATACCATTTAAAATTTAAAATTTAAAATATGCCTCTTTTCGTCTTTTTTGCGTAGGCGATGCCAATGCCAACGACGAAGCCTCTTATCGCTAAAGATTTTCTTTCACTCTGGAACGCATCAATTGCTATGCCAACCTCATATTTGAATTTTGATATTATGCACTATTCATCTCCTCCTTCACGGATTCATGCCAATTTTTTTTTTCACATGATCAACCAGTATGTTGCTAGCTCTTGCTTTTCCATCTCCCTCTTCACGGTCGATCACTAGCAGCTGTAACCATGGTTGAGAAATTCTTCTTCTTCTTCCCTATGCAGCAGCTTAATTCCTGTGTCTAACTTAATTTCCAGCAAGATTAACACGTTCAACTAACATGAAACACTTTTAGAAATCTCAATCCATGCCCGACAACTCAAACAAGTTCAAATTGCTTTCCAACAATCTCAAACACGTTCAACCATACCCAACCAATCACGTTCAGCACTCTAATCTTCTCTTCGTTCTTCATTTTTCCCAACCAAAAGATTCTAAAATCGCACCCCACACATCCAGATTTAGACCAGAAATTTAACCCAAAATTTAGAGCATCAACTCCCCTGTTTTTCACAACCGAAAACCAGAAAGATGAACCAAAAATCAGCTGCTTCTTGCTAAACGCACAAACCCACAACAACAAAAACCCAGATTTTTAGTTTCTCTGTTTTACAGTTCATGAACCAGAAAATAAACAACCCAAAATCAGATTTCTTTACTTCGTCATCTCCGGTTACATGAACACCCAAACCCAAAATTTTAAACCCCCAATTTCTGTTTCCAGTTTGCTTCATCAGATTCTATTTTAATGCCCCATGAACCAAAAATTTTTCCCACAATAATCTAGTTTTCGATCTCTTCTTCTTCGATTGAACACCCCAAACCAAAAATTAAATCCATTTTTCAATTTTTTTCCCTTTCTTCTTCTTCTTCTTCTTCAGTTCTTCTTCTTCCTTCTTTCTTCGGTTACACGTACGTCAAACCCAGAAAAACGATCACCAAATTTTAGGTTCTTCTCTTCTTTTTTTTTGGTTCTTCTTCCCACCTCTAGATCTTTCCTTCACTGCTCAAAATCCCAATCGAAATCCATAAAATTCTGGTTTGCTTAACGCACCAAAAATTTCTAGAATATTTTTTTGAGTAAAAATTGGAGCACCATTTCATCATTTTTTTTCTTTCCAGAAATTTCTTATTTTTTAAAGTTTCTAGGTTTTCATTTTTTCTCAAAAATCTAAAATTTTAGATTTTATTATTATTATTATTATTGTTATTATTATTATTTCAATGTTAAATTTCATTTCTCAATTAATAGTTCCATCAAATAAGCAATAATTCGATATATAATTTCATCTCTCAAGTAATTATTGGATATGTATTTGTTTGTTTGTTTTCTCTTCTTTTTTCTTTTGCAAAGCCATGTGTACGCACGCACCCCTCGTGCCATTGCACTTGCACCATCACGCTCACGCGAATAAGCTATAAAATAACTTATTTTTTTAAAGCCTAGTCTATATCGATATTTACATAAAATATGATTCTAATTCATTTATTATTATTATTATTATTATTATTATAAATATATTATTTATTTATTTTTCGTTAATCAATATAAAATTTTTATTCTTAAATAAATCTTAGATTTTTAATTTTTTTCCTTTCAAATATTTATATTTTGCGAAGCTCGTACGCTTATTATTTTTTTCTAAAACATTATAAGTTCTAAAAATTTGTTTTACTATCATTACTTTTTCTTGTAAAAACTATTATGTATTTCATTTTTTATTTTTTTTGTTATTTTATTTTAAATTTTTATTTTTCTACGAAATAATATTTTATTTCATGCTTACTTGCAACGTGTACGCGCTCGTAAAATTGCGAGGTTTTACAACTTGTTCCTCTTGAAAATTAGCCATAGCAAATACTCTAATTTGGTTATGCCTACGACCTTGGTTCTGATTTTGTCCTTAGTTGTTGTTCTGTCAGGGCTATTGCTGTTGAGGACGTCCATTATGTCCTCCTCCTTGATTGTGTTGTTGTTGTTGGGGAACCCGGGCTTTGGTAGGACAAGACTTCGTCACATATCCTGGCTAGTTGCAATGATAACACAACCCTTGTTGCTTGGCAAGCTCCTTCCATTCCTCTTTAGTCTGATTGGATCCGTTCCGGCTTTGGGGTGCCTTATTTCCACTATTCCTTTGATAGGTGTTTTGCTTCTTCTAGGCTCCTTAGTAGTCTTTGCCATTTCCCGACCTCTTGTTTTGGTTTTTCAATCTTCGTTCAAAGTTGAGTTCTTGCTCTAGTAGTGCCTTCTCCACGACGTCCTTGTATGTCTTTAAGCCCATCAAAATTATCACTTTTCGAATCTCGATGTTGAGACCCTGTGCAAATCTGTTGGCCTTCATCTTCTCTTCTCAAACTGCATCTTTATTGGGGTAGCCTCTAGGAAGAACTTCTCATAGAACACTTCCTTCAAATTCTCCTAGCACATCTCCCTGACATTGGTATTTGGATTGACCTTCAACATCCTTCATAAACCCCTAGCTGGTCCCTTGAACTGGTGGGTCGCCAACACAACTCTGCGGGAACCTGTTGCTCCCAATACATCTAGATGTTCATTGAGCTTTTGGTATTAGTGGTCAGTTGTTATGCTGTCGGACATGCCATCAAATTGTGATGGGTAAAGTTTCTTTAGCTCTATAAGCATGGCTTTATGTTCTTTAACCTCCACGTCCTCTTGTACCCTCTGAGAAGTTGGGACCTTGGGCAGGGGTACCGGCTACAACACCGAAATTTGCTCCTGTATCTGCGACTGTGTGCGCTTTGAAGCAGCATCTGAGGTAATGCTCTCATGATATTCTCTGTAACTCTCCTACTGATCTTTATATAAAACTCAGGAGTCATTGAGTCAATATAGTCCCAATCAGAGCCTCAACAACACTAGTCTGTGACTCATGTCCTTGTGGCTCAGTCTCATCAGATGTGGCAGTTCTTGTGGCATATCCTTTGGATCTGGCCATTATCTACAAGTCAAAAGTTATTTTAGTATCCGATAATGTATTATAATGGAAATGTTTCAAAAAGAATATTAATCTAGGGCGCACAACCCGTCTTTCCTTATTCTTTCAGATGCAAAATGTTTTTTCAGACTTGAGAAAATAGTTGTCCTTTCTTTAGTCATTTGTCATTTTTGTTTATCAAGTTTTTGTTAATTCGTGCTATCGTGACGTTAGATTCATGTCTCTAGGTTCTCAATTTATTCAATGACCTATTAGTTTATTCTTCTATGTAACAACCTATAATTTTCATGACACGTAGACATGCCGTGTGTATATAAACACGTATTATACATGTACATATAAGTGTAAACAATGTCACGTGGGAAAAAATTACAATTTATAAAAAAAGGTTTAGAAAAGAATTAAATAAATAAATAGATTTGGGTAATTTAATAGTAATAATAATAATAATAATAATAGTAATGTTATTATTATTATTATTATTATTATTGTAGAATTATGAATAATAGATATAGATTTATAAATGAGTATAAATATATATAATGTTAATGATATATAGTGGATGTTGGTGGAGATGAGTTGCAAAAAAAATAAATAAATAAATAAATAAAAATACATAATAACAAGTAAAGAAAATGAATGATGGGATGATGATATTTAAAATAACAAATTATATATAATTGGGTGGTGTGAAATGACTTAGGAAAGATTAAAAAAACAAAATAGTACAAAATGAAAGTGATGTTGTACGTGGGTTGGAAAAAAAAAAGAAACCAAACCCAAGAAAATACAGAAAAAAGAGAAATCAAGAGGAATGGCGGGGTCGTGAACATCTTTCATCCTTTTGTTATTTCGTTTTCACTTAATAACAACAGAACACCATGAAACTAGACAACAAAAGGGACGCAGCAAAAAGAAAAATTCGATTTTTCAATGGATTCAACCCGTGGATAAGCGGTTTTTCTCAATTCTTGTTACAAAAATGTTAAATAAGTTACGTACTACGATCTTAGGAGTATAATTTTTTACTTTAGATGGCGTTTTATAGTAGTACCCAAAAAAAGTGTATTCCCCTACCATAAATAAAACTTAGTAAAAATTATACCAAAACACTTCTGATAATGTGTAGATCCTAGATATGTGGTTAGATTTTATTCATTTGTCTTGTACACAGCAAAATAAATATCCAAAGTTGAATAACCTTTGGATGGATTTTTGGATATGGTAAACTCTAATAAAACTTTATTGAAATCCATAGAAATGTAGAGAATGAAAATACGTACTCATCGATGCCAAATCCGTGAATTTTGAATATCAACTAGATTTTTGGTAAATGTTTGACCAATTGGACTTTTTATTGAAATTTTAAAAAAATTAATAAAAATATAATTGAGAAACCTATTTTTAATATTTTCTGCTATAAAAATATATTATATGAGCAAAAAAAATAATCTTAAATATTATCGAGCATAGCCAAGTTATTGTGCACCAATACATTTAAATGAATTGAATTTGATTTGATGCATGTAAAATGATTATTGGAGACAACTTATTATTGGATAATAAGAAAAGTTGGGCATTCATTTTGTGAGTAATCTTTACTTACACAGTGTTATATTTGACATTAGAATTATATCAGAATGCCTGATTTTTATTAAACTAAAATGATATACTGCATTGAATGCTTATTTGAATTTCATGAAATGGTTTTGTAAAAAACCCACATCCTTTTGGAGTATGACTAGGAGTACCCCTTCGGAGTATGACCAGGGACACCCCTTCGAAATATGGCTAGGGTGACTTGGGTGAATTCTCCCCTTTGGAGTACGACCAGGGTGACTAGGGTGAGAATTCACACATTGCATTAGGCATTGTATGTTATTTTTATTTCATGTGCAAGTGATTTGAAAATTGTTTTGCTTTGCATGTTTTATATATATGATGGTGTGTAATATCATAAGTCAGATTATTCACTGAGCTTGTTGTTTGCTCTCTATACTCTCAATTATTTTCTCCAGGTTTTGAGAGGAAAAGAAAATAGAAGATGTGATATCATTTCTAGTTTCTTTTGACGTTAGTAGTATGTTGTAATGATGATAATTAGCCAAATTTTTGGATTTGAAGATGTATATAGACTTGTTATCATCTGACGGTAATGTCAACACATATGAGGGATTTTGTGGATGTATAGTTAATTTAATGAATGAATATGTATTTTTATATTAATTGTGATTATTAGATGGTTTTGAAATTGGTGATATGTTGTATTTTTAGAGGACAATCTGTCAAAATTTTCTAGGAAAATTGGTGATTTGGTTGGAAAGACTTACAGGGTTTTCTGATATGTCAGGGTTTTGACATATTTGAGAATTTTGTGCCGGTCATGATGTCACTTGGGAAGGGGTTGTGACAATAATGGTATCAGAGCTCCTTCGGGCGTACTAGAGGTGTGAGTCCTACATTGGCTGTGTATTAGAGTGTTTTTGGGTTAATAAGTGTGAAGCGAGTGTTTTATTGTGACCACGCGTTTTAAGAAAATGCCCCACGCCTTCGGAGTTTGTCCAGTGTGTCTAAAGGGGACAGTATCGTTACGACGGCCCGCATCACTGCTTTGTTAGTGTCAGAGACTTATGTTTACAAGCCTTAAGAAGGGAAATGAACTTATATATTATTAGGTTGGTTTTGTGTGGGTAGCTAAATTTGTGTTATAAAGTTGTTGGTGTTATGCAATGCAATTCTTTTCTTTTATGAATGAGCAAATCTAAAGAGAAGGAGGCAAAGAAATTATGGATCCACATTATCATTTACGTCTAGTAGCATGGTAGATACATTGAAACTTACACCTGTTAGAACAATACACCCTTGATATTTTGTACAACTACTGGAGAAAGGATTTATTCTAATATGATATGTGAGAAATGTGTTGTTAAATATGAAGGATATGAAATGTCTGTTGATCTAAGGGTGCTAGAATTTTTGGAGTTCGATGTTATACTAGGTGTAGATTGACTTGTAGTTTATCATGCTTATCTTGATTGTTTTGCCAAGAGAGTAGTTTTTCCAATTCTAGGATGACCTTCTTTTGTGTGTAGAGGCATAGATACCTTGAAAACTCCCACTCGAGGTTGATTAATTACTGATGAAGAAGCATAATGGTTAGCTGGTATAAAGACAGTTGATGAAAAGGTTCAGGAAATTCAATTATCAGAAATTCCTACGGTGAATGAATTTTTAGATGTATTTTCTGAAGACTTACCTGGAATACCTCCTAGAAGGGAGATTAATTTTATTATTGAGTTGATACCTGAAACTAAACCCATTTCTATCCACCTTATCATATGGCCCCAAAGGAATTACAAGAACTTAAGGTGCAGCTTGAAGAATTGTTGAGTAAAGGGTTTATTACCTCAAGTATGTTGCCCTAGGGAGCTGATGTTGTTCGTGAAGAAAAAAGACGGGAGTTTATGGTTGTGTATAGATTATCGTCAGCTGAACAGGGTGACTATAAAAAATAAATATCCACTTTCTCAAATTGATGATTTGTTTGATCAGCTAATTGGAGCCAAATATTTTTCAAAGAGTGATTTGAGATCGGGGTGTCATCAGTTGAGGATTAGAGAAAAGGATATTCCCAAGATAGCTTTTTGAACAAGGTATGAACATTATGAATTTTTGGTTATGTTATTTGGGTTAACCAATGCACCTTTTATGTTTATGCATTTAATGCAAAGGGCGTTTAAACCATATTTTGATCACTTCATCATTATCTTCATTGATGATATTCTTATTTATTCTGAAACTCGGTAGGAGCATGAACAACATCTCGCGACTGCTTTACAGACCTTGAGAGAACACATATTGTATGCAAAGTTTAGTAAATGTGAGTTTTGGATAGATGAAGTAAAGTTTTTAGGTCATGTGATAAGTGTAGAAGGTGTCTCTGTAGATTCTTCAAAGGTTGAGGTTATTATCAACTAGCCAAGACCAACTGCAATGACTGAAATTCAAAGTTTTCTAGGTTTAGCTGGATATTATAGGAAGTTTGTGGAGGAATTTTTTAAATTAGCTGCTCCACTGACAAGGCTAACTCAAAAGATTGTGGCTTTTGTATGGACTGATAATGTGAAGAAGCTTTCATTACTTTGAAGAGAAAGCTGACTACTGCAGTTGTACTAATACTTCCAGAGCTTGGAAAGGAACTAGTCATTTACACTGATGCATCACATGCAGGCTTGGGGTGTGTTTTGATGCAAGAGGGTAGAGTAATAGCTTATGCATCTAGGCAACTTAAGGTGCATGAGAAAAATTACCTAATACATGATTGGGAATTAGCTACAGTGTTGTTTGCTTTGAAAATTTGGAGACATTATCTCTATCGTGAGAGGTTTATATAATATTCAAATTATAAAAGTCTAAAGTACTTGTTTGATCAAAAAGAGTTGAATATGAGGCAACGCAAATGGTTAAAATTTTTTAAGGATTATGATTTCAATCTTGAGTATCACCCTGGAAAAACCAATATTGTTGTTGATGCATTAAGCAAGAAACAGACTAAAGTTGGAGTTGTGGCTTATCAAATGACTCATGAACGACATGTGTTAAAACAGGCTACAGTCATGAGTACATTTTTTGTTGACGTTTCATTGGGTATATGTGCTCAAATGCATATAAGGCTAACAGATGCTCAAAGTTAAAGAATTAAGGAATTGCAGCAACATGATCCAGATTTTGGGATGTATGATTTTTGGGCTGATAGTTCTGATCGAAATGATTGGCATCGAGATTCTGATGGTGTTTTACGATTCCAAGGGATGATATGGGTACCAGTTCACCGAGAACTTAGAGCTGAGTTACTCCAGGATGCACAAAGATCACAATACACTGTTCATCCTAGAGCGACCAAGATGTACCATGATATGAAAAAAACAGTGTGGTGGCATGGAATGAAAAAGGATATAGTTGAATATGTACAGAAATCTGGAGTGTGTCAACAGGTAAAGGCTTAACACCAGAGGCTTGGAGGGCAGATGCAACCATTATCCATTCTAGAATGAAAATGGGAGCATATCACGATGGATTTTATTATTGGGTTACCACGGACTTCAGGTAGATATGATGCCATCTGGGTAATTGTTGATAGGTTAACAAAATATGCTCATTTTCTCCCAGTGAACATCAAGGGTTCAGTGAGTAAACTGATTAAGTTGTATATGTGAGAGATAGTGAGACTGCATGGGGTACTTGTATCTATTGTGTTGGATCGAGATCCGAGGTTCTGGAAGTCATCGCAGACTCGGTTAGGGACCTGTATTTGTCTCAATATTGCACTTCATCCTTAGTCTGATGGACAGTCTGAACGAGCTATTCAGATGCTTGAAGACATGCTTAGGGCTTGTATTTTGGAGTTTGGTGGGAACTAGAATGAGTATCTTTATTTGTGTGAGTTTGCTTATAATTGCAGTTATCGGGTTAGTATTGGTATGACACCATGTTAGTTGCATAGCAAACTAACATTAGAATAGGCAAAATGATGCATTTTATAGGAAATAAGAGAAAATAGAAGTAAAGAATTGCATAATTAGCAATAGTTGCATGTAGTTAGGGATTTACATTGTTTAATAACTTTTAAGCCTTGTTTTCTATAGTTTTGATATTTTTCTATAAGAAAAGAATTGCATGTATTGCAGGATATAGGTTGAAGCACACAGAAGAATGCATCAGAAGGAGGCAAATAGGAGATGGAATCAATAGCAAATACCAGTAAATCGTGGTCCAAGAACTGAAAACCGCACTAGCCACAGAAGAACAGAACCAACACATACAGTATTGGTGACCGTGGTTCATAAACTGGAGACCGTGGTCACCAAAATGTGGTTTGCACAGAAACTCTACAGACCGCGGTGGACAGAATGCAAGAATTCTTGGGTTTTTGACATCAAAATCATGGACCGCAGTCACTGACTACGATCACTCGATTGTCTAGTGAGATTTTCGTATTTTTTAGGTTTTTTAGTGCAAGACTATAAATAGAAAAGGGTAATTAGAGTCCTCGGGACGGAAGATCGAGGAAGAATCACTGTGATGGCTATTAAGGCATGACTAGGTTTTTATTGAAAAATTGAAGATTGTTTAAGAGATTTGAGTATGTATTGCTTCTTTGAATTTAATTTGATGATTTCCTTTGAATTTATGTCTAGCTAATCAGTTTTATTGTCTGGGATGTGATGTTCAAAGCATGGTTTATAATATCTAATTGTCGTTATTGAGTTATAGACTCTTTTCCTTGTTGTGTAGACTTAAAGCCTTATGTTTACTGGCCATAGATGTATTGAACTTAATACTTTGGTCTATCTCGGGAGAGAAGTCTAAAGGGTGGAAATCACAATTAGGACTTAGACCGGTTGATTAATCGGGAGATTGTTGACCAATCTAGGGAGTTGCACAGAGATTGTTGGATAAAACACATAGATTGTTGAGTAACGCCTCGGAAGAGGGTTTAACAAAACAAATCTAGTGAGTGTCGAAATACCTTGGGAAAAGATTTCAACCATTGATGCTATAGCTCATAGATTAGCTAATTCATAACTACAACGAAGATTTACAAATTGAGCAGCGGCATTCACTATCCTAGACATATTTATCTATTGAATTTTCAACTTTAACTATTATCTTTGTTTAGATTAGTTTATAGTATCGAAATTAATTCAACCAAATTCAATCTAGTCTTGATAAAATCGTAATCAATAGTAAATTTGGGATTAGAAATCTTTAGCAACCCTTTCTTTCCTGAGGACGACACCTGGTCTTACCGGTTATTACTACTGCGATCCCGTACACTTGCGAGATTGCTAACACACCATTTGAGGTTCTTTATGGTAGACCTTGTAGATCTTTGACGTGTTGGTATAAGGTTGGAGAACCACAGTTACTGGAGCCTGAGGTTATTGCAGATCACACAGAGAAGATTAAGTAAGTTATGTACAAACTTAACGCAACCCAAAATCGCTAGAAAAACTAATTTGATAATCGACATAGACCATTAGAGTTTGTAGTTGGTGACCAAGTCTTGCTGAAGGTTTCGCCACAAAAGGGGTAGATGAGATTTGGGGCGAAGGAAAAGTTAGCTCCACGTTTTGTAGGACTGTTTGAGATTCTAGAGAGAATTGGTCCATTAGCTTAAATATTTGCTCTACCACCTCAGTTAGCCGGTGTTCATAATGTGTTTCATGTGTTCTGTTGTGCAAGTATTATTAGGATCTGACACATGTTTTAGATTTGACTCAGTTACAAGTTGGGGAGGATACCAACTATGAAGAAAGACCTATAGAAATAGTTGGTAGAAAAATATAGAAATTGAGGAATAAAGAAATTCCTTTTATTAGAGTCAAATGACAATTTCATGATAATGAGGAGTAAACTTGAGAGCATGAGAATATAATGCGAGAGCAGTTCCCAAATCTTTTCACTACGTAAGGTATGTTATTTTAATTTAAATTTCGTGGACGAAATTCCTTAAGTTGGGAAGATTGTAACAACCCGTAATTTTAATGACACGTAGACATGACATGTGTGTATAAACATATGTTATACACGTACGTATAAGTGTGACTAATATCACGTGGGAAAAATTACAATTTATAAAAAAGTTTAGAAAAGAATTAAATAAATAAATAGATTTGGGTGATTTAATAGTAATAATAATAATAATAATAATAATAATAATAATAATATTATTATTATTATTATTATTATTATTATTATTATGAAATTTTGAATAATAGATATAGATTTATAAATGAGTATAAATATATATAATGTTAATGGTATAAAGTGGATGTTGGTGGATATGGGCTACAACAAAAAAAAAAAAAAAAATAAATAAATAAATAATAGGCAAAGAAAATGAATGATGGGATGGTGGTAATTAAGATAACAAATTATATATAAATGGGTGGTGTGAAATGACTTAAGAAAGAAAAAAAAAACAAAATAAAAAAACAAAATAAAAGTGATGTTGTTATACATGGGTTGGGAGAAAAAAAAAACCAAAACCAAGAAAAGACAAAAAAAAAAAAAAAAAAGAAATCAAGAGGAATGGTGGGGCGGTCAGCATCTCTTATCCTCTTGTTATTTCATTTTCATTTTAGAGCAGCAGAACACCATGAAACTAGCGAGGAAAAGGGGCCCATCAAGAAAAAAAAAATTAGATTTTTCAATAGATTCGACTTGTGGGCAAGTGGTTATTCTCAATTCTTATTATAAAAATGTTAAATAATTTATGTACTACGATCTTAGGTGTTTAATTTTTATTTTATGGGATATTTTATAATAGTACTTAAAAATGGAGTGTTCTCCCACCGCAAATAAAACTCAGTAAAAATTATACTAAAACACTCCTATTAATACATATATTCCAGATATGTGGTTAGATTTCATTCATTTGTCTTGTACACACCAAAATAAATATCTAAAATTGAATAACCTTTGGATGAATTTTTTTGTATGTAAACTCCAATAAAACTTTGATTGAAACCTATAGGAATATAGAAAATGAAAATATGTACCCATTGACACCAAATTCGTGAATTTTGGATATCAACTTAATTTTTTATGAATATTTGACCAATTGGGCTATTTATCGAAATTTAAAAAATTAATAAAAATATAATTAAAAAACGTATTTTTAATATTTTCTACTATAAAAATATATTATATTTGTAGAAAAATAATCTTAAAGATTATTGAGCATATCCAGGTTATTGTGCACCAATACATGAGTTAAATATGAGCTGTAAATACGTTAGGAATGATTTATAAAATAAATTTAAATGAATTGAATTTGATTTGATGCATGTAAAATGAATTTTGGAGACAAAATTATATTGGTGCTTTGGAGAGAACTTATTATTAGATAATAAGAACAAGTTGGGCATTAATTTTGTGAGTAATCTTTACTTACGGTGTTATATTTGACATTGGAATTATATCAAAATGCTTGATTTTTATTAAACAAAATGATATACTGCATTGCATGCTTATTTGAATTTCATGAAATGGTTTTGTAAAAAAAACCACGTCCCTTCGAAGTATGACCAGGGATACCCCTTCGGAGTATGACTAGGGACACCCCTTCTGAGTATGGCTAGGGTGACTAGGGTGAGAATTCACACATTGCATTATGCATTGTATGTTATTTTTATTTCATGTGCAGGTGATTTGAAATTTGTTTTGGTTTGCATGTTTTATATATACGATGGTTGTATAATACCATAAGTCAGATTATTCACTAAGCTTGTTATTTGCTTACTCTACTCTCAATCATTTTCTCCAGGTTTTGAGAGGAAAGAGAAAGGGAAGATGTGATATCATTTCTAGTAGACTTTTATAATATGACGGTAATGTCAACACAAATTAGGAATTTTGTGGATGTATGGTTCATTTAATGAATGAATAAATATTTTTATATTGATTATGATTTGGTGATATGTTGTATTTTTAGAGGAGACTGTCAAAATTTTCTAGAAAAATTGGTGATTTGGTTGGGAAGGCTTACAAGGTTTTTTAACATGTCAGGGTTCTGACATGTTTGAGAAATTTGTGCCGGTCGTGACGTCACCTGGGAAGGGGTTGTGACATTCTAATTTTTGTTTGAGGATTTTTAAAGTCCTTTAATGTTGTAAAGCATGCATTTGGTCTCATAATCAAAATACATGTCATGAATTTAAACAAGTAAAGCATGCATTCAATCAATCATTCTAGTTCATGATAGCATAATGAAATTCTAAGTTTTCACCCATGCCTTTGAGTTCGAGCGTCTCATACTACCCTTGTGTGTCGACATAGGCTTCCACTCAGAGATTTCAGTACACCCACACAATTTTGCAAATGTCTCGACGACTAAAGTTTCCCAAGCCTCATTATGCTTAACCGTCCCATAGCTTAACCGTTCCATACTAGTCAAGCATTGAGAACAAGCCCTTCTAGAGTTGCTGATCATTTACCAAATATGGTTCCTCATTCTTCGAGTCTATGATTCCTCCATACCCTTTAATTCCTACGCTTCCCATACCAAGCAAAAACTAGAGATATGAGATCTTTTCGATCTCGTGTCCTGACCAATCAAACGTTCTGTTTTCACACATTTTCAGTCTCTAACTTATGTCCTAGAAGTTTTCATTTATGATGCACTATGTCACCCTTGGTGACACCCAAGTCTCTACCTATGATCTTTTTCTAAGACCTAGCGTTTCAATCACTTGCTGAAAAGTTCTCCTTTCAAACCCCATATTTACTTTCTGATACCACCTTTGTACTTTAGTAAGTACTTTGTCCTTTAATACTACTTCTAGTTGTCTCATAGAAAATAAGGTTTTCTTCAACTTTGATCACTTGTATAAGCTAATGGGACAACCTCCAGATCGGGCAGTGAGATAGAGTTTGCTTAAATAATCGGCTTTTCTCGAATAGGATAACCGATCTCCCTCTCAATGTTTAGGTTTACTCAGAACAAGGCTTACCCACTATTAACTTAACTTGTAATCTTCGTATCCAAACAAAACATTTGAAAGCATACATATCTTTTAAAAATGATCTTTCTAATTCAAAACGACTTTAATTTCAAAAATAGGAGGTTGGGCATTCTAAATATATTCAAAGTAAGATTCTTACTTGGTGAGCTACATCTTAAGCTCTCTACTCCTTATTTGAGTCAACTTTGTCTAAGTTTAGACACTATCGCCCAGTGTTTCTACTAACTGAGCTTTGATACTACTTTTGTAACACCCTGCCTCCACCTGCCTAAATCATCCCTACACGTTCGTGTCACGTGCTTGCTCGTTGGACATCTCTTTTTCTTTTTGTAGGCCGCTCGGAAGGCGGGTGACGTCACCTTATTCTCTTTCTTTTGGTCTCAATTCTATGAGACAAATACTTAAATGGATTTCATGTAGCACGTGTGAAATCATTTGATAAAATAAATCAATATCATTAATTGAATTGAATATTCATGAAGAACAATGACCCTTGAATTTTATTACATCAAATTGAATATAAAATGGAAATTAGGGCTAACATGCCCGACTTAAACATTTCATGAATAGAAATTAACTAACTACACAACATTCGTTCAGGAATTTCCTTAAAGGCTCAAAAAGGAAGGGCAAGCTCATGCGCCTAGTGAATCATTTTAAATATTTAGCTCATTATTTTAAATCAAATAGAACATGCATAACAAACACTTCAAAAGATTATGTGATTTAAACATTTTTTTTGTTATCAATTGATGTTAAAATCGAAAGGGTTGCGCCTCAATATTTCATGTTTAGGGAATGAGGTCAAATTTTGACCTTCAAACTTATCATCGATAAAGTGGGGTTAGATTCGAACCCTCAATTCATATCCCAAAAATACCCGTTTGGAATACTCATGATAAAAATTTGTTATCATGCCGGTATGTGGTTGATAATTTTTGATTAATCTTTCATTAGTGATCAATAGTGGCATGATAAATTCAAGACAATGGTAACTAACATGTATTCATAGAAAGCATGTCATAGCATAGATCATATTGTCACAATCATGAATCATAAGCATATAACTCTAAGCATGCATTTCTAGGCATGACATTTATAATCATGGCATGTATCAATCGTGATATATTTTTAAGTTAGGCAAACAACTATCCATATAATACTTGAATCAAAATAATAAGGTAAAATTCAGAAATCACTATCACCTTCTAGCAATAATCTTTGTGATCTTAGTGTTTCAAGCCTTTTTAAGCCTTCAACCTTCTTTTTTCACTCAAGGAGAGAGCAAGAAGACTCTTTTTCTCTTGAGCTAGAAGAGAAATAAGAAGAAGAAAAGAATGAGCAGACTCTTTTTATCTTGAGAATGAAAAAAATAAGAATAAGATGAAATGGTTTGAGAAAAAGAAAAGGGTGTTATTTATAAACATCTTTAGCCAATCATCTCATTCTACTACTCATATTTTAATATATATATCTTAGCTCTCAATTCCATTGCTCATATTTTAGTGTATATATATATATTCGATCACCTCATTCCACTACTCATATTTTAATATATTTTACCACCTCATTTCTGTTTCATATTTTAATATATCTCATCACCCCATTTCACTACTCATATTTTAATAATTTTTTTTGTGTAGAATTACTTATGAAATAATTAAGATAGTAATAATTTTTTTACTTTTCATATGAGTTTACCATTTTACCCTTAAGAGGCAAAATTATCGTTCTACACCTAAGTATTTAATGTGTTTTCACAATTTAATAAACTCATTTGTATATTCTTAATATTCGAGATTTTTTGAATGTATTACAATTTTTCATCCCAAACATCATAAATTTTGACTTCTTTCTTTTTTGTTTTCTCTTCGATTTTTAAGAATTTTCTTTTATTTGTAAGTTGAATATGTTGATTTTTGACAAATTGTTATAATGTGCTGGAGTGCTAGAGTTATTCAGAACAAGATTGTTATATTTTAAGAGACATATATCACTATACGTCATTATAATTTTGCTCCATACTATTGTCTTATAGAGATAGAATTACAGTCTAGTCTAAATTTATAACAATTATTTTGCTTATTTTCTATATTGTTACTTTGTTAAAATTCTTGGTTTTCATAGTCATCCTCACTATTTAGCTAACAAAGGATACCTCCACAGTTAACAAATAATTATTTTTTTTCTTTTTATTTTTTTTGAGAGAGAGAATAAATAGTAAACTTAATTGAATATTATTTAGTATATGATAAATAATGATGAATTAGCATACATCGCTTAGTATTATTGACGAACAATCACAAATATTAAATAGTTTGGTAAAAAAAAATTTTCATTGTCTTAGTTTGGATACTTATTAAATCAAAATATAGATTTACGAGGCTTGATCAACTTCAATACTTGAATCTCTTAAAAAGAAAAGATTTCCATTAGCATTTAACCTATATTAAGATTACTTTATCATCTTGGTATATGCTCTGGTTGCATAGTGTACTTAACTAACGTCTGGCATCAAGTCCAATAAATAAACTCAAAATACAAATTCCTACAAATTAGGGTTTGCATATTTATTTAAAAAGTATCACTTTAGCCTTCTTTGTTAAATATTGACTCTCAACTACTCAATGTGTAATTCAATTTATGTACTAGTTTCCTAATTGATATTAAAAACTAAATTGGTTTGTTATTTTGAAAATGAGTCACAAATTAAAAATTGATTATAACTATTTTCTTATAGAAGCGCTCGTTGTGGTATTTGGGAGAAAAGTCAACAAGAATTTAAAACTATATGTAAGAACACTTTTATATAAAAGAACTTGAATAGATTTGATTATAAATTGTAATTTATTTGCATTATTTCATTAATAAATTGATTTTAGTCTCCCACGAAGTAAATACTACATTCAACAACATTAATTATGTGAGTTCTTGCATGCAAATTTCTTTGTATTTATTTAGATTGTTGATTATTTGGGTGTTGAATTTGATTTGTTTGCCCTTCTATTGCACACAACAAATTAGTATCAAGGTAAAATTTGTTTGAATCACTCGTTGGACGGATTGCTTGTGTATGTGTCATGTCTATGAGAATGTCAAAAATATGTTGATAACATTCAAAAATGAGAAGACAACACATAAAAAAAAACCTCCCTTGGGTTGAAAAGTCAAAGGAGGCTTCTTTGTTTTGTTTCTCTATTTGTGTGAAACAAGGATATTTTAAGGTTGCAACCAAATTCTTGCATAATTGGAGTTGTTCAAACTCTAATTTTAGTTAGTTTTTTCACAATGGGTTCATAACAACAAGATCTGGCTACTAACAAGATTTTATCGTAAATATGACAGGTAATATTGCGAGTGTATCGAACACAAAATTTGATATAGAGAGATTTAATGTCAAAAATGATTTTGATATATGACAAGTGCAAGTTTTAGACATTTTGATACAATATAAGTTACACATGGCTTTGTTAGGTCCAAGTTGAAGACCAACAAATATGTTATATGAAGATTGGGTAGAGTTAAACCTATAAAAATGCAAAATAATTAGGCTATATTTGATGAAAAAATTACAAATAGTATTAGGCATGAGAAATCTTCAACATCAATCTAGTATAAATTGAAAAACAAGTATATAAGGAAGTCTCTCACAAATTAGTTGTATATAAAGTAGAAGCTGCAAATATTCTGCATAAAAAAAGATACAATTGTGAATGAACACCTTAATGAATTTAACAAAATCATTGTAGATGTATTAAATATGGATTTGAAGATTGAAGATTAAGATAAAGTTCTACTTCTAATTTGTTTGCTTCATAAATTATATGAGCTCTTGACGATTACTTTGCTTTATAAAAATGAAAATTTGAATTTTAATAGAGTTTCAACTATACTTATCTCAAATGAGATAACAAAGAAGGCTTTAGTTTGTAATCTTTAGTTAAATAGTCTAGTACAAGGGGTAGATATGATGAGAAACAATTTATAAATCACAATTGAAGGAAATGTCTTAAAAAAAAATGATAATGACAAAAGATTGAGCATTTTGTCATGAAAAAGGGCATTGAACAATAATTGCTTGAAAATTCAAAAGAAAATTAGTGTTAGTATGAATGTTATATATGTTGACGACTATACATGCTTTTATTATCCAATCTTAAAGAAAGTGATGATGATTTAATTTTTGTAGGTAGTGAAAATATTTGAAAAATAAGTGGGGTAGGTACAATCAAGTAGGAATTGCATGATGAAACAATTAGACATTTGATAGGAGTACGATATATGTCATATTTGGAAAATATCATCTTTGTGGGTGCAGTTGAATCAAAAGGCTGTAATTTCATCATTGAAGCATATTTTCTAAAGATTATGCGAGGTACATTGGTGGCGATGAAAGAAATTAGGAAGAACAACTTATATTTTTGCAAGAAAATATAATTTAAGGTGGAGCTAGCATAGTTGATGAGGATCTAATATGTGAGTCTCAATGGCAATCTAAACTGGTTATAGGGACAAAGAAATATACGATCTATAAGTTTTGTAGATAGGTAGCGGATATGGACTTAATTGTTACAGGTATAATTGGTATGGTAACCACTTATGAGGATGCCATTCATTGTAACACTCCAACCCCCACATTCTTTGAGTTTTGGACATATATTCGACAGTGGACTTAACCATTTGGCGAGTTGGGTCATGTTACTTTACAAGTAACACACACTTGACTTTCTATTTTTTAATACCTCATGCCTTAGAATAGATTTAAGAATACAAATATCATTCAAAAAAATCAAGACAATTAGAGATAAAGAAAAATCTAATTTCTTTATTAATAAAAAAAGTACATAACTTTGTAATGTAAACTATTACATTATTGATCAAATAAACTCATAACCTCTAAAATAAAATTCCAGCGGAAGACTTATTTAAAATTGGGCAACATGCCCTTACATTAAAAAGGAACTTTAAAAAAATAGAAACTTGCTAAACTAGAAACTATTCAAATTTCTATGGTCTTCATAGTTTAATTTCCTAAAAAAAGAGAGAGGAAGGGGTGAGCACAAACTCAGTGGATCCTTTTCAAATAACTATTTTTCAAATTCAAAACAATAACACATTCATATTTTAATCACTTGCATACATTAGGCGTTTCAAGCATCCATTTGTTTAAGGTTGAGATTTTAGACCAAAAGGGTTTTGGAGCCCTTGATGTTCTTAATAAAGTACCTCCTTAGAGTGAAATATGACCTTTCTTAGCCCTTTTTATTGGACTTTTGGACTTCAAGGGACATTATCCACCAACCAAGTACTTTGGTCTTAAAACCATATAAACTAATCATATGAAAAGAACATTCATAGCAACCCAAATGTGTGCTATGATGGTACGTGGTTATTATCACCATCATCTTTGTTAAATCATATACTCTTGAATCATAAGATAAACTTCAGAACATAAAATTAAAATAAATAAATTTAGTATATGATCAAACTGAAAATTTAATCATGAAACATTCAAAATCATGCATCATATTTTGAAATAAAGCCTAAGCATGATACTAAATATAACATGATTGTTATGCATGCATAAATTCGAACAATAATCAAATCTAAAACTGAAATATTTAGAATGCTTAAACTGAAATTATTCTTAATTTCAAAAGCCAAACAACCAATAAACATGCTAGAACTTTGAATAAGAAAAAGGGGTGTAAGAGAAATCACTTCCACCTTGAGATGTAGTTTCCCCCAAAGTTTGGACAAGAGCTCCCAATGTTCAAGTATGAAGAAAATCACCCAAGAAGAAGAATCTCCCAACCAAGAACCCCTCACACTCAAGAGGAAAAAGAATGGTGAGAAGGGGAACCAAGAAGAGGGCTTAGAGAACAAAATGACAATTCAACTCTTATTTCTTGGGATGAGATGAATTGTGAGCATGGATGTGTTTATATAGAGTTCAAAAGAGTAGAGAATGACAAGTTTGTGGTGTCATCTTATGGGAAACTTGCCAAGTCTTCAAAATTTCGTGCCCCCTAAGCATAGGAGATTAGCAAGTGAATTTTTTTAAAATTTTTTGGGAATTTAGAAACCAATTTTCAGATTTTTAAAACATTTATCTCGGATTTATTCGAATTTTTGATTTTTTTTATCGGAGCATTAAATTTGGATGCTCGGATTGTCCTCGAGACACGCACGTCGTGATCAACGAATTCGGGTTCTATTTGGACTGTTGGATTTTCCTCGATCGTGGTGGTCCGATCTTTGATCGTGCAGGTCTGATTTGGATGCTTGGATCATCCTCGAGTGCAACAAGGATTCTTGATCAATCGAAATCGTTTCGTCGAATTTCCTCGAGCGCAGCATCGGTTCGCGATTACCAAATCATGAAATTGATCTGGACGCTCGGATCGTCCTCGAGACACGCATATCGCGATTAACGAAACTCGTTCTGGTCGTCCGATCGTCCTCGATCGTTTCTGTTCATCCGATTTTTGTGATCCCATGCGCTCGGGCGTTGGTGTGGCTCACGTTGCGGTCGTCGGATCAAGTGATTGGGTTCAGATCTACGATTTTCGGTCGTTGGATGTGTTTTGAGTTATATTTTCTTGATTTTAACCGAATTTCATGTTCTAATTTTGGATTTTTGCCTAATCTTGATCCAACTTAACTTTCAAATCTTGTTTTCATCAAAATAACAAATATTTTTCTATTTTATTCACTTGCTAATATTTTTCTCCTTTCTAATTCTTTAATATTGTATTTATTAGATATTTTTTTATTTCTTTAGTATTTTTATTATGCCAACAATTAATAAATCCATATTTCTCTATATTTCTTATTTCTTCTTTTCATATATTTTTCTATATGTTTATTTTTATTTTTAGAGAAGCAAAAATAATTATATATGTATACACATAATTCACTCTTCTTACTTTATATTTGATAATTAATCCCATAATTGTTCCATTATTTGTATAATTATAAAATAATTCTTATACAAATAATATTTGATAATTCTACTTATCTTATATCATTTGCTAGATCATACTAATATTAAGATTTCATTTTCTTCCAATTATTTAGAATTTTCTCAATAAATCTTATAATTTCCACTCAAGAACTTTAAATTTTGTCAACTTTATTTATTTTTAAGTTATTTGATAAAATTATGAGATATTACCTTCATAGATGAGCGACTACAGGCATTTGTGAAGATGACAATATGGTGGTATGATTAAGGTGGTTCTGCCAAAATGGAGATTGTTAAATATATGCTGGCTTAAAACCACTAAATGTGTAATTCAATTTTGTGTACAATTTACTCATGCACTAGTTTCCTGGTTGATATTAAAAACTTAATTAGTTTAGTTAGAAATTTAAAAATAATTAGAATTCTTTTCTATATAAATGTTTGTTAGTGTTTGTGAGAGAAGGGGTCGATGAGAATATGGAATTTGTATAAGAGCACCTTTGTATGAGAAAACTTCAACGAATTTGATTATAGGTTGTAATTTATTTATACTCTTTCATAAGTAAATTGATTCACATCTTTTGTGAATATACGTGACATGCAACTCATGTTAAATCTGTGTGTTCTTGTGTGTGAGTTTCTTTACATGTGTTCATATTATTGATTATTGGGGTGTATACACTTGTTAAATTCATTTTCAATTTCATTACATGCAACATTTTTCTCATGAAACTAGTACACATTAGATGTGAAAATAAAATTGTAGATTTCTTTTCACATTGTAGACTTCTCCTAACAAATGCATCTTTAAGAATAAAGCCTCAAACTTATATATAAGAATCGCATTGAGAACCAACTTGCTTTCAAGGGTTTTGCCTCATGTTTATTTCAGATGGCATGGTCCACATTTCTAAACTTAAGATTTTTATATGAAAAGATGCTAGAATTGTTAGATTTTTTACTTGACGTGAATCAATCCGAGCAGCATTCATCATGATGCCTTCTTATTTCAAGATTAACCAAGTAGGTAAGGGCTAAAGCATAGTTAATTGCTCGACAAAAATGTAGGCTAAGTGAGGATAGACTTTCACGTATTAGCACACAATCAGAAAAACCCTGAAAAATGTCCTTGACAGGTTGAAGTGTGTAAGATTCAAGCACACACGGTAGCCTAGGCATACAATTGTGGAAATTGATTGCTCGTCTTGGATTCGATTTGCTCATCCTTAGCTCCAAGACCATTTATATCATTTAGATCACCGATGTTGACTAATATTCAAATCTAGAAATTTGAATAATGCTTACAAATCATGATAAAAGTTATAAAATTTGACCCCTATATTAAACCATTGAAATTATCATGAATTCATGATCTATCATAACTTTGGGGTTTTACCTTATTAATATGATAAGGGAATTAAAACTATTTTTTCTCCTCATCTACGAATAGGAATCTTGTATGCCAAAAAAGCAAAGTTATCGACAATAATTTCTTAACAGGAAAAGACCTTCATCTTAAGTGTTCTACTTTACTTTTGTAATTCCCTTAATAACAATTAATTAAATAAATAATTATAAATAATAATTAACATAAAATGGCACAAAAGCATGAAATAAGAGAATAACTCTTAAAATCTCACATAAAATATAGGTGTTAAACATCCTGGGAGGCGTAAGTCACTAAAATAAAGTATATGGAATTAACTAATGAAATTTGACCACCAATGAACAAAACAATAATTTTGGGTAAAATGGTTTTTTTTAACATAAAATATGACTAATAGAAACTTAGAACAATAACATGTTGACAAAAAACACACTTAAATGTCAAAAAGGGCACACTGAAAAAATGCTATATGTAACATGCCCAGATTGTGTCATGTGTAGACTTTGTGCAACGCAATGTTGATAAGTATGATGCAATGATGGAAACACTTTGTAATACATGAGTTGAAATCAATAGATCAAATGAACGATTGAGATTAAATACTAAGCTATCTAATAAATCTCAAATAAAAAACTAAGATGACAAATGGGTGGTTCAAAATTGTGCCACCTATAAATCCATGTGCTTACCAATAGACCAATAGTATCATGACATGCGGCTAATTGTGGGAAACCATCTTTATATACTTAAACAACATAAGGAGCATGGGACAATACTAAATGGGATGCTATGTGGAGAGAAAACCTAGTTAAATTAGACTCTCATTTTGTCTTAAGTAGTGTTTGGTAACTTTTATTAAAACCTCTTATTTTGATTAGTCTTATTAAAATAAGGTTTTAAAAAAATTAGAGTGTTTGATGACTTAATTTTTTTTCCTCTTATTTTTAAAGGCTATTTATGAAATAGAGGAAATACTTTTTAAATAATAAGCAAAATTTTTTTACTTTTTTGAAATAAGAGGAGTGTAAAGAGGTTTCGATACTTTCTAAAATAGATATAAATTTTTTTAAAAAAATTTCAAAATAGCCTTGTCAAGCTATTTAAAATAATTAATTCAATCTAATTTTAACTAAAAAATTTTGATTTATATGATTGTCAAAATTAACCTATTTGTATTCATTAATCTTGTAATTAAAAATTAACTAACCTATTTGTATTAATTAATCTTGCAATCTCGTAATTAACTAAAAATATAACTAATTAGTGATTAACTTTCTATACTATTAAGCTATTTAAAACTTTTTAAAATGTAATATTTTCAAAATGAGAATATTAAATTAAATAAATTTAAAATGTTGGTTTTAATAAGTAATAATATAGAAAATATAATTAAATATATATATATATTAAATATGTATATTCACATTATTAATAAATATATTGTGTAATATGATTAAAGTAAATAGTTTTTTTTTTATATAAAACTAATAATTTTTGTTGAAATGACCTAAATTACACATATAATAAGAGAAAAATAAAAGTTTGTCAAGCTTGCTTAATAAACATCCTATTTTTAAATAAGAGCTTTTTATGTTATTATTATCAAACACTTTATAAAATATAAGTTCTTATTTAATTAGTTCTACTATAAAAAGTCTTAACAAATAAGTACTAAATATTTAAGAAGTAGAGTTACCAAACAAGCCCTAGTTGTTAAGTAAATCTAATCTAACTAAACTATCCATGATCCTTATTTATCTTAAACACAAAGAGAATTGCAAACCCTAGAGTGACACCCATATTGAATTGAGAAGAGATAGTTTGAATTTAATAACCAAGGTAATTTCCACTCTTCTTAGTCTAGTCTAACACTCCCATGAAATATCTCCAAAAATAATTACCCTTCATACCTCATTTCCACAGTTCTTCTTCTCTTCAACTTCTGCTCTTTTCCTTCCCGACTTTGATGATTTCCATCCTCTTTCTTCCCTGTTCGACCAACAAGAACCAACCATTGATTTCACACACTAAAGAACACCCACATGCAATAGCACATCCACATACTTCCCACCTTCATGTTTTTTCTCCTTTCTCCTTCCCCTTCTCCTAAGCAACTTATTTTTCCCTTCATTCTTGTTGATTTTCCTTCAAACCCTCCTTCACATTTTGGTGAAGTGAAGATCAGCCAAATATCTTGTGGAACCTACCTTTAATACACCATTGATCTACCCCTCCAAAACTGCCATTCATTCTTCCAAACTCCATGCCAATCCCTTTTGATTTTCTTCTCATCATTGTTTCTTTTTTCCTTCTCTTTAGGTCCAAGAAAACAAGCACTAATCAGTCTTACAAAGCATCTAAGAGTAAGCCCAAAAGACTTTGTGTGGAAGCCTTTAAGACGTCCCAACCAACCTACACCCATATCTTCAAGCCTTAACACAATTATCATTTCCTTTTCTTCTCATCTTTTTCACTTTCTTCTTTCCACTTTTTAGCCCAAAATAAAGCAATAAACAAGTTCTTTTCCATAGATTTGAAGATGTCAAAATAGCCACCAAAAAGTCTTAGAGAAAACATCTCACATAAAGTTTCAATCATACTCAGTTTTATTTGCATTTTCTTCATCATTTTACACCACTAAGACGCCTAACATACCTTTTTGTTTTTACATCAATATTTTTAGCCATTTCTTTTATGCTTTTATGCCTTTGAAGAAGCCACACTACAAAGAGGAAAATTAACTTTAGAACCTACTTCTTTTAGATGTTTTCTAGCAAACAATCCTGAGGAGTTCAAGGAATCAAATTTTGGTTTGTAGAAGGTATAATCCCCTTACTCTTCTCTTGTTATTTTTAGTCTTTTAAATATTTGTATCAGGGTGTTGGAAACATACACTAGACTAGGTTAAAAATTTGATTTCGTGCATGTACTATAGGGGACGTTCAAACATGCATGTATGTATGTGCAAACAGTAGCAATGCATGCGTTTGATTTGGGATAGGCATTGATGAAGGTTGTGCATTATTTCATTCATATTTTCACATCGAAAGCAGTAAGGTAGATTGCTAAAAAGGATGATTTAGACATGCATCAACGTTAAGTTGTTGTGAAATTGATCTTTTGGGTTTATGAAAATTGAATTATAGTGATTCCATCAAGATGATCTCTATTTTGTTTTGAATTATAATGAAGGTTGTATCATTATTTTAGCCACCACAATTCCAGTCTCACACCAAATAAGGTACACCAATATTAGTAAATTGAGGTACATAGCTCATTGGTAGAGAAATCATTGTCTTCAACACTGGGCATTGTTGAACTCAAGAGAAGCCCTCCAAAATTATTTAATCTCCTAATTGTTTTGGTGCACTACAACAAACTTGGTTTTTAGCAACAAATATTTTCGTTGCTAAACATTAATTTTCTGTTGCTAAAACTTTTTAGCAATAAAAAAAATTTGTTGCTATGTTTGTTGCTAATAGTGCGTGACAGTTATAAATTAGTAACAAATAGTTAATTTGTTGCTAATAACTTATTTAGCAACAAAAATATTTTATTGCTAAATAGCATCTATAGCCACAATTTATTTCGTTGCTAAAAATTTTTTTAGCAACAAATTAATTTGTTGCAAAATTAAAATTTTAGCAACAAAATTTTATACTTTATCAACAATAATTTTTGTTGCTAAATTATGTGATTAACAATAATATTTGTTGCTATTTAGTTGCTTCAACAACAAAAATAAAATAACAACAAACCGGTTTGTGAAATTAGAGTACCAATGTGAGTAAAGTTGTCTGGATATAGCTTTGAGAGGCCAAAATCAGAAACTTTTGGAGTGAAATTAGAGTCAATTAGTATGTTACTAGCTTTGATACTACAATGTACAATATGAGGCTTGATCTCCTTATGAAGATTTTACCAAATAAAACTGAGCGCAAGAGCATATGCAATTATCATTGAAACAGTAGTACTTCACTATTTACTTCAAATGCACAGAATCATTACAAAACCATCAGCAAAACATAAGACTACCCAACATCTGCATCTACACCATTGATGAATATTTAGTATTGTTTGAATGTCAGATTAAGCCTACCAGGCCGCAAATTTGTTGCTTCATTTAAGAACTTTGGAGCTGTTCCTTGGTTAATGGAGGGTACACCATGAAATACATCTCTAGCTTCACCACCAAATATTAGAACATCACCAGATTCGAATACAACTTTCTCTGCCTCCTCAACATCTCTGCTATCCCCTTACAAAAACTTTGCTGAATCACCAATGGAAAAGGACACAGCTGGTAGTCCTTTGGAGAGGCTCTCCTTACTTTCATCTCGATCCTGTTTGAGACATTAAATAAAGAAAAAATATAAAGGTATTATAATTTAAAGGAATTTACAATATTTATGTTGCCATCCAAAGAGAATAAAACATAAAAAACACCAAAGAAGATTTCCATTAGTAGATATGCTCCAAATTGTGAAGGTCAAAGATAAATAAAATTTGCCAAGGGGGATTTCATTGGAGGTATGAATTAATTGTCATATAAAGAAAATTGGTAGTGTCTACAATTAAAAGCAACCAGTTAAGAAACTAAATGTAATAGAAATATGAATGCTAAGATGGATATGAGGAGAATATTAAAAGATAAAGTAGAAATATTAAAAGATAAAAGTAGAAATGAACATATCCAAACGTGGTTTGAGTAACACCAATTGAAGGTAAAACGAGAGAGAACCAACTAAGAAGTTAAGTTGAGCATAAAAGAGATAGTTCGCAAGGCCCAGCCCTAATGCCAATATCTATAATAGACCTCTCACAACGATTTATATAAGCTCCCAACATGTCTCTCCTTCAATTTTGGAACCACAATAACTTGAAAAACAGAACACTCCTCAATAGTCGATTCCCTTTCCTCTCAATATATTAAATATCTCATCTTGTTCATTTTTATGTATCATAGATATTTATACATTTGTGGGGACGAATCATATTTTGTATTTACCTCAGAAATGTGACACCTCTTAGCAATCATCTCAGCTGTGTTCTTGGCTTGTAGAAGATTAGATGAGTATATTGCTGCACTGAAAAATTGTAACGAAAAGTCTAAATTTGGTCTGTCATAAAAAATGTAAAACACAACAATAAAAAATAATAATAATAAATAAATAAACATTAAA
The DNA here is from genome assembly GCA_030144865.1 of Tinospora cordifolia. Lineage (NCBI taxonomy): Eukaryota > Viridiplantae > Streptophyta > Magnoliopsida > Ranunculales > Menispermaceae > Tinospora > Tinospora cordifolia. The sequence continues at coordinate 8,651 of JAJIYU010000219.1, read as the reverse complement.
AATTAGACATCAACATTATGTAATTTACTTAAAAATGACTTACCTTCCTTGAACCAGAATGACTCTGAAAACGGAGTCCTCTGTTTCTTTCTTTTGTCGTTTGAAGGTTGAAGTTGTAAGGGTCTCTCTTTTGAACCAGAATGACTCTGTATTTTGCACCGGGAAAAGAAAATGGCCCAGAAATTTAGTATTGGAATTAGTTTAGAGAACTAAAATCAATGCAAGCTTAGACAAAGTAGAGAACGAGATCATGGAAACCTTGAGTGTGGTGTTGTTCTAACACTGATACAGGGCTACGTTGCTTATTGTCTTCCATGCATCCCCATTGATGTACTCCATATGTGATTATCTATTAAAATGTGTGAAAAGTTGAAGTGTACTCAGCATAGTACTAAAACAACAGACGATTTAGTGCAAGGAATATCATGTAAACATCATCAATTACAACTACCTGTTCTTTCAAATTACGTAGTTTCAATGGTTGGCTACTTCCTATGGAGGTGTAGTGACAAGAAGATGAGTTGTGTCCTCCATCATTTTCTGAACTTGCTTCAAAGTTTGATATGCTGCTCAAGTAGGAAACTAGATCCGTTTCTCTAAAGGTGTAACTACTCTCATCCCTCCCACAAACTCCAATCTTTCTTCCTCTGAAAGCCTTGTTGTGATTGAATGGCGTTTTCTGGTGTTCATTGATAGAAATGAGTTTGTCAACAACGAATTTGAGGACCTTGGAGCAGTGTGGGGTTCCTCGCTTGCTTTGTTTTAACTTGCCATTGCTGAACGTCTCCATGTTCTTAAACGAAGTTTTGTTCCTCGTATCCTTCAAATTCATGGCTTTCTTCAAATGCCCTCTTTCTTTAAGAAAGACATCAAGATGGAAAGACTCCTGTTGCTCTTGGAGAAGCTCTACCAACCTTTTCAGTGATTCTGGTTTGCATGTAGAGCTGCTCACCATTGCAGCTGTTTTGGCTTTGGAGTTTTAGGCGGAAGCTTATCTGAATTAAGTATGGTTTTTCAAAGAAGTGAATTGGAGAGGTGATGAAGTGAAATGACAGGATGATGAGGTTTTTTATATTTTTAACTACGATTGCCTGTCAATTGGCTGGAGCAAGTAGTCACCCAGAATCCAGAGCAAAAGTAACCCAATTAGATTAACGACGCTCAACTGCCGAGGCAATTGATTCTCCAACTTGTTTGGCTGGTATGGTGAAGGTGATGAAGTGAAATAAGAGTTAGTAATATAATAAGAATGAGATTTTCATAAAATGAAACAAACTTATTGTTGTCTAACTATTTTTATAGAAATGACTACTTACAATTACTCCACTGCTTCACTGCATCAATGAAACAAACTTATGGATCATGACAGTAAACTACATCATAATGTCCATCAAGAACTGATGATGGTGCTTCGTATTCAAGAGTCTACAAAATAAAGGTGGCATGTGTTAACTTTGCTAGCAACATCTAAATTAAGGTAGATGCTTTTCTTTGTTAGCATTTTGACTATCTCTACATCCTATATTCAATAGCTCAAACCTTTATCACAAAAACAAAAAAAAAATCCTTTTAGAGAGGATGTTAGAGCATAAGGATATAAGTAGAGAATTACCAAAAATGGCTTTAATAAGTTTTGCAAATGTTTTCAAATGATTAACAAGATGTGCAACAATGCAACAACCAACATGCTAAGGGCTCTGAACTAGATTTGCATAAAAGGACCAAAGAGGAAGTTGTGAATTTTATAGATTCCCAAAGTTGATTGATGTCTCTCACCCAGACATGGAGCACTCAAACAATCACAACAGGAATGCATATTAGTACTTGAAAGGAATCACAACAGGAAATCAATGAACTTGTCACTTTATAAAATTATAATTAATTAAGAACATCATGAAAAAAAAGGAAAAAAAATTAAGTCACATATATGCAGATATATACCTCCCATGTCCCAATTCTTAGAAGCGAAGTAGGAAAATTAGAAGCTTTGAGCTTGTCCGTAGCACCAGCACCAGAGGAACCACTTTTAACTTCCTTTTTTTTTTTCCAAATTCCACATTAATACTGCTATTTCCAGCTCCCAATGTATAAGAATCTCCTTGCGAAAGCCTCATTTGAATCAAATCAAGAAGCAAAGAACTCTTCTTCAGCCGTAAACCCAAAGGACTTGGCTCATCCAGTGAATTATACTGCGAAGGTTCAACATTCAACATGTAATGGCCCAATTCTCACCAATCAGCCAACAAATGAGATCTAAATAACTGCATTCTTTAATCGTCTTAATCAAATCATTTGGAAAGTGAAGCATCAATTCTATGTTTGGACAAAATTTTCTTTGATAAGAAATGATATATATGAATTTATACTTGAAACCTTGGATGCAACCCGGAAATGGTTCCCTATAAGTGCTGGTGATGAACATGAAAACCTTTACGATGTAAGAAACCCTACGAGCAAACACTCTACTGACATAAACCCTAAGATTCAAGACCCCCATCGCGGAGGCGAGCGTTGCAATTGATGATTGCTTCATAGGCTTACCAATATAAATATGCCTTCTGCTAGGGTTTTTTCTTCCTCTTCTTCTTCTCCCACGAAAAGCAAAGTTGAGCGAGCTTCTTCCTCTATCGATCGATCGATGAAGCTTGTCTTCTGCTAGGGCTTCTTCTTCTTTTTCATCTTCTTCTTTTCTTCTGTTTTTTTCTAGTCCGACTTGAGACTATGATCGAAGATGCAAGGCAATGTTAAACGTTTCATTTCTAAACTTTAGCAACAAAATATACCTTATTGCAATGTTATTAAAAAAACAGTGACAATAGTAATGTTTTGTTACTAAAATAACATTAATTAACTTATTTTGTAACAAAAATTATTATTTGTTACTTAGAGTAATATTTTGCAACAAAAATTTTTTTTACTGTTTTAATTAATTATTTTTTTTTTTACAAAAATATACTACAAAAGTAATATTCTAGTTGCTATTAGTGACAGATTGTAATAAAAATAACATATTGTTGGTAAAAGTAATATTTAACAACAAAAAATTATTTATTGCTAAAAAAATTGTTGCTAAATACTAAAATTGTTGTTGTGGTGGTCACTACGAATATACTGCGTTGAATTGCATAATTCAGTATACTAATGAGTCAAATGACTGGCAGGAAGTATTATTACTAAGAATGTGAACATGTTATGATGACTTGAATGTCTTGGAGGCATTTTGGAAAGCTTTAGCATGGGCAAGATGGTTCGAGACAAATGTTATTCAAAGAAGATCATGGTGTTTTCTGAGGGATATTTGGCAATGTAATTAAAAATTATGTTTTGATCATGTAGAGGACACCTACTAAGGTTCTTGTTGGGCGTTGCCTTCTTGTATATATATTTTTCAGATAATTATGCAAGAAGGAAATTGACCCATTAATTTCTTGTATTTAGAAATATAACTATGTATATTTTTTTTATACTTAGAAATTTTGTTATAAACATAAATTATGAATATTATGATAAAGGTTTAATTTAAATTTATCAATTTCTTAATGAATTATGAGTATTACAATTTTAATAATAAAATTCAATATTGCAACCCAAAAGTTTTAGTTGAAAATTTATTTTTGTTGCTATAATGTGTCTTTTTGTTGTTAAAGCAACTAATTAATAACAAATTTTGTCATTATAGATAACTATTAGCAGCAATATTTGTGACAAAATTTGTTGTTAATAACATAAGTTAGTAACAAATAATATTGTTGTTACAACTAAAAATTTTTGTTGTTAAAACTTAAATTTTGCAACAAATTAATTTGTTTTGAAAAAAACTTTTGCAACGAAGTAATTTGTTGCTATAAATTTTTTTTAGCAATAAAAAATTTGTCACTAAAGAAGTCATTAGCTACAAATAAATTATTTGCTACTAATGTACCACACTCATGCACTATTAGTAACAACATTTTCTTACGACTAAAAAGTTTTAGCAAAAAAAATTAATGTTTAGCAACAAATATTTTTGTTGCTAAAAGTCAAGTTTGTTATAGTGATGTTTTGATTGAACTATTAGATTTAGGTTAGTGTACTTTTATTTGAATGACCATGTTGTATGATTTATGTGTGATTATAAAATAAAATAGATAAATATTGCGTGCTTCAATGTATCGATGATGATGTTTTTATACCATGTTACTAGTATCATGATCATATTTGTATCACATGCCTTAAGATGTCATATGATGACTTGATTTTGCCATATAATTTGTATCTTGATTTCATATGGTCGTATGTCAATGATGTTGCACGAGTTAGGACCTGCTAGATTTAGGAATTTGTATGTGACACTAATAAAACACCATTAAGCCTTCAAATACATACTAGCATGATGGATTGAAGGATGAGTTAGTCCCTAGTTCCTTGATGATGGAAGGATGAGTTAGTGCCTAGTTCCTTGATGGACTAGCATATTCACTACTCCTTTATTTATCATTTAATGAAATCTCGAGTTTACTTTCTAGTTCGATGCCTTCCTTATGGAGATTCATTATACTAAACCCGGATCTTAGAACACTAAGGAGAGTTATTTTGATCTTGACATCAATAAATAATAATGAAATGTGTGTAACATCTAATGAAATGCTAAGTGTATACATGTTTGGTATTTTAACTCTTGTAATGCATGAAATGTATCAAGTACAATTCATTAGTCTCTTTAAGCTCATCGAACTTCATTATTTTTAGCAAACTTCTAAGGCTAATTGTGCTAATGAGCATGTTTAAAGAATAAAAATGAAAGATTAACAATATTCTTGAGCAAAATATATAAATTAATGAAGTGTATATTTAATTATTTAATAAATAATGTCTATTATATTGGACCAAACCAAGTGATATAAATTTAATAGTGATCACATGGAATTAAGTTATATCAAAGACCATGAGATCATGGATTAAAAATTAGGCACCAAAAGTTAAAATTTAAAATTTGAATTTAAATGGAAAAACATATCGAAATCCAAAATGTTCATTATCATTAATAAATTAGAAATTTTTTTTTAATTAATGGCTTAATAATAGACAAACATGAGGGTAGATTGGGCAAGATTTGTTGTTCATATTATTTCTAAAGAAAGGAAATAGAATAAGAAACTTGCATCCCATAGAAATTTCTTTGATTTTGGGAAGAATCAGCAAACCCTAGCTACCCCTGCGAATCTCATCTTGGACATCCCATATGATCATGATGTAAGGGTCGAGCTTTGTTATCACATTTCCCATGAACACTTAACAATTTCCTATAAGAACCCTATTGTAATAACTCGTAATTTTTATGACACATAAATTAATTTAAATAAAGGTAAATGTATATGAATACACGCATTTGTACAGACTACCAGGTATTAACAATACAAGTTACGCATATAAATTAGTTAAATTAAATTATTTATAAAATGTTATTTATAAAGAGGCTTAGAAAATAAAATAGATTTGAGTGAAATAATAATAATAATTTAGATAAAATATAAACAATGAAAATATAAATATATATGTATGTTTCATGGGGTGTATATATATATACGTACACGTTTATATTAGTATATAAGTGGAGGTAGTGAGTTGGAAAAAATAAAAGTAAAACAAATATATAATGGGTATATTGTGAATATGAGGTGTTGGAAGGAGTGGTTTTGTAAATTAAGGGAATGTCAAGTTTAATAATTTTGGATTGTTGCTGAACGTGGTTGGTTGAAAAATGTAGCAAACAAAAACAAGAAAAAAAAATAATAATAATCAATTGAAAAGAGATGACGGATGGGAAATTGGGTCATGTCCGATGGATGGATGGTATATATGGTGGTCATACATTATTTAACACATAATGTGGCTGTGGACCTTTTGATGTTGCTCAATTTGCTTCTTTATTTCGGTTTCCATCTCCACAGAGCATGTTGATAGAAGAACCAACGCACAGGGAGAAGGAATTTTGAGTGTTTGGGACAGATTCAACGCTTAGATAAGCAGTTTTTCCTAATTTTAGTTATAGAAATGCTAAATAAATCGCGTACTACGATCTTAGGGGTGTAATTTTTACTGTATTTAGTGTTTTATAGTCGTACCCAAAAATTGAGTATTTCTCTATAGTGAGTAGAACTTAGTACAAATTATACCGAAACACTCTTAGTAAAAATTGGATATTTCTCTACAGTGAGTAGAACTTAGTACAAATTATACCGAAACACTCCTAGTAATACATAGATCTTAGATATGTAGTTAGTTTTTATTCATTTATCCTGTATATTTCAAAATAAATACTCAAAGTTTTATAACCTTTGGATGAGCTTTTGATCGTATTAAACCCCAATAAAAGTTCAATTGGAGGCCATAGAAATATAGAGAATGAAAATTCATACCTATCGACACCAAATTCATAAATTTTGGATATCAATTGAAATTTTGGTGAGCGATTGACCAATAGAGTTATTTACTGAAAATTAAAATTTTAGTAAAAATATAATTAAAAAGCTTATTTTTGATATTTTCAAATGTAGAATTATTTCATATAAGCGAAAAAATAATATTAAAGATTATTAAACATATTTGGGTTAATGCGCACCAATATGTAGAGTCAAATAAATATATTAAGTCAAATATGAGCTGTAAATACATGAAAAATGATTTATAAAATAAATTTAAATGTAATGATTTGATTTGATGTATACGAAATGATTTTTGGTGATAGGATTATACTGATGTTGTGGAGAAAAAGTGGTATTGCATATTACAAATTAGTTGGGCATAAAATTTTGGTGAGTAATCTTTACTTGTCATATTATATCTGACATTGATATTAAATTAAAACTATTGATTTTTGTTAAATAGAATGATATATATATATATATATATATATATATATATATATATATATATATATATATATATATATATCGCATGTCATACTTATTTGAATTCCATTAAATGATTTTGATACATTGTAGCATGTCAATTACATACCTAAGTAGGTTATTGACATGGTAGCATTTCTATTAGTCATAATCTTAGGAAAGAGTCTCATAAGATTGACCGTTGTGGTAATCTTGGTTGGTGCTTTCTTGGCATGAGATGAATGAGATAGAAATGAATAAATAATTTGATAACTAGAGGTCCGGTGCACTCCTCATTTGCGCGATGAGGAGCAGATTGGCTCTGTTATCTAGGAGGGAGATGGTTCGTGTTTTTTAAAAAATTGCACATTATTGAAATGGAATGCACGTTTACACATTACATTATGCATATATGTTATGGTTATTTTATTTTGCAAGTGATTTGAAATTTATTTTATTTTATATGTTTTATATATATGATAGTTGTATAGTACCATAAGTCAAATTATTCACTTAGCTTGTTGTTTGCTCACTCTATTTTTCATTATTTTCTCCAAGTTCTGACAGAAAAGGGAATGGAAGATGATGTAAAATTATTATTAGATTCTTTTGAAGTTAATAGTATGTGAAATTGTAATAATTAGTCAGATTACTATTTTGGGAGATGTATATAAATGTGTTATTATCTGAATATATCATCAAAACAAATTAGAGATTTTGTGAGTTTATGGTTATCTAGATGAAGAAATATGTAGTTTTTGTATATTGACTGTGATCTATCAAGCGAATTGAATTTGGTGACGTATTATATTTTTAAAGGAGACTCTATCAAAATTTTTCAGGAAATTCGGTGATTTGGTTGGAAAAGTGTTGGCAACCCCACAAGTGTACGAGATTGTGATAGTAATAACTAGTGAAAATCAGGTATCTTCCTCAAGGAACAGAATTGTAATTAATTATCTCAAATCCCAATCTAATATTAGATTTCCTTTTAAGGCACATAACAAAGTTTAATATGTTTTAATCTAAATCAGAATTTAAACTACTGAAAGAAATAGAAATATGCTTTGGAAACTATATTTAAAAACTGTCTAGGATAGTAAACTCTTTTGTTTTTGCCTTCTATCTCTATTCCAATTTATTTAATCTCTGTTATTGTGGGTTCTTGCACTTATCATTGAGACCCTCTCTCGAGGCGCACAGTTAACAACGTAATGCTTTGTGAAAATTATTCACCTGCAACCCCCTAAACAGTCGATAACCTCCTGATTAATCAATTGATCTACGTTTATATTATGATAGTCCAACTATTAAACTTCTCTCCCGAGTTGATTCAATAGTCTGAGATCATAATGTTCATAACCAGTAAACAGTAAGCATTAAACACACACAATATAAAACAATGCATCAAAATTAATCAATTGGAGTAAGAAATCTCACGTTCATACATCAAAAATTTACATCATAGACTAAAAGATTAACTAGCCTAACATTGTATTAAGTGAAAATATCAAAGAATAATAAATAAAAGTTAGCATACTCAAATCTTAAGCCCTTAATCTTCAATCCCTTCTTGGTCTTCTTATTTTCCTTCTTTTCAGCCATCACATTTAGGTATTTTTGAATTAGGCATCTATAAACTCTAATCTCCTTTTCTATTTGTAAGCCCACACTTGAAAACCCTAAAAAAGATAAGAAACACGGTAATTAATAGTATTACCATAGTCAATGACTGCGTTAGCCTTGTCCCTAAGTGAAAATACGGGTTTCCAAAAATCTGTG
>JAJIYU010000218.1:0-74215 GCA_030144865.1 Tinospora cordifolia | reverse complement strand
GCATAAAAGAATCAAACTAACCAAACAAGCAAGCATCATCTAAATCAAAATAATAAATTAAAAGAAAGGAAAGAAACTCACCTTAGCTATTCTTTCTTTCAAACTTTCCTCATCTCCCTCTCCTCTCAAACACACTTCAATGCTTTAATTTGGTATCCAAAAATATGAGGAGAGACTCCCTATTTATAGTAGAGCTTTGATGGTTAGTAATTAGGGTATGGTAGTGGTTAGCTTAGAATAATGGAGAGACAAGGGAGTCCTCCATGTTTGTTTCCAAGCAATTATAAGTATTAATAATGGTGGTTTATTGTGCATTATTCAGATACTTTAAAACTATTTTTAAGTAATTAAAATTGACACTATCCTCTTTAATTATTTAAAGATGATAGTGGTGGTAGTTGAATAATATTTTTCCTATTATTTCTATTTAATTAAAATTGACACTATCTTCTTTAATTATTTAAAGATGATAGTGGTGGTGGTTGAATAATATTTTTCATGTACTTAAAAATATTTATAAAAATAAAGTTATTAACTAGAGATAAAATTTACTTAATTATTTTAATTAAACTAATAATCAACTTTACTATTTATAATTAACTTTATTAGTCAACTTTACTATTTACGACATCATTTATAATTTTATTATTTTCGATGCTATTAATTAACTTTATTATTTATCATACCATTAATTATTTTTTACTATTTATAATATTATTGATCAATATGAAAATTTTCAAATATGCCAAAAAAATAAATAAATAAATAAATTTATGACACTTTCTTGTCATTCATGACTTTTCTCATAATGATTAACGTTTGTTGACTACGGTTCTTTGACACGTAATTATAGTCAAAATTTTGGTATTACAACACTTAAAATTAGTGGGTATTACACCGTGAGGCTCCCTTTTGCATCGTCTCTTGTTAGCTCCTCTTCTGTCACGGACTTCACTTCTCACCCCTCTTATTTTGCAACCAGAGCCATTCTTTTTTTTTTTTTTTCGGTTCTATTCTTTGAAAGATTTCCTAAAATCATCCATGAAGGTAAAGAACAGAACACCGTCTGGCTTTTCCTACGATGTTATTGCTCTACACTCTTGTCCGTTGTTTTGTTCCTCTATTCGGTGATACATGTTTCTTTCTTTGGAATTGTGGTGGAGTTACCTTCCTTTTAACTCATCACATTGTGGCACAGTTTCGCAGTAGTGGGGGTTTGGCCGAAATATCACTCTTGCAGCAATGGTGGTGGCAGCGCAGTCTCAACTGGTAATATATTGTATACGTATAATCTGCAGAGGCGATGAGCAAAGGCATGAGCAGCGGATGGCAATGAGAAGATCTGCAGCGTCGTGAGCAGAGGATGGCGATGGTATGTTGTTCTTGCTGTATACATATAATATACATATTATATACAAATTATATACAAATAATATATTAATAATATATTAATAATATATATTATTAATATATGAATACTAGTTATATATATTACATATGAATAATATATGAAAAATATACCATAATATATAAATAATATACATATTATATACTAATAATATATAGTTTTTAAAATTTTTTATATTTTTTGTTGTTGATTTTTCTAGCTCTATTGTTCACAGCGTCGGAGACTATTGTTGTTTACCGGAGTGGTGTTCGCCGTAATGTTATTCGTTGGCTGGGGTGATGCTTGTCGGAGTGATGTTTATCGGATTGTTGTTGTTCGTCGGCTGGAGTGGTATTGTTGGCCAGAGTGGTACTCGTCGGACTGTTGCTGTGCTTGCTGGAGTAGTTTTCATCGGACTGTGCTGGTCGCCGGCCGGAGTGGTACTCGTCAGACTGCTAGTTGCCGGTCAAAATAGTAGTCGCCGGACTGTTACGATTCGTCGGTGGACTATTCTACTTCTTTTTGTTATTTTTGTAATTAATATTCTAATATTTGTATAAAGTTGAAACGTATAATTGTAATATACTTATAATATTGTGTAGAAACGTAAAAAACCCAATTATATATGAAATCACACTAATGATCCTTTGCGTCCATGGTGTTAATTGTTAAGCCCGGACTTTAAATGAGTGGGCTTTTTCCTTCAATTTCTCCCAAGCCCTAATATTTATCTTGAGGTCTTTTTATTGCTGGCCCGCCCACTTTGTGCCTTGGTAGACTATTGCATTTCATGTAGATAAAAGTTGACTATATTTATTAAAAAAAAAAAAAAGAAAGAAAGAAAAAAGAAAAAAAATACAGTTTCATTTAAAAATAAGTAGCCAGTAAAAAAAAATGTTACATCAAATTCAAATTATTTAAATAAATAAAAAATAAACTAAGAAATGGGAAAAAGAGAATTATTTTAAAATACAAGATCATGACAGAAAAATATATAAGTATTGTGATCAAATACATCATAGTGGTGTTCAAACCAAAAAAACTAAACTTTGGAATGAATTAAGGGAGTTGTTTGGCTTGATTCGGTTTCTAAACTACTTAACTTGAATAATTTAGATTAAGTTATAGGTTGGGCTCCTAAAAACCTGATAAAACCCAACCTAGATTGAATAAGTGTTGATCTTTTAAGAATTTTTTATAGATAATAATTCATATTTAAAATGTTAATAAATTGTATTATGCGTGCTCAAGACACAAATATTTAAAATAATAAATTTAGCTTTGTATTATTTAAAGAAAATACATTTATTTTTCTTCTAACTGTAGACCATGAACCAATAATTAAAGTTACATAATACAATACAAAGAATAAATTAATATATCAATTTGATCAAACAAAAGAAATTAACCCAATATTTAAACCTAAATTTGAATTATTTAAGTTGGATTAGATTTAGAAACAAATTATTATACATATAATGACTAAATTATTTACTCTTGTAGCTCAGGTCTGGATCCTACTAATATTTAATGTATTTAAAAGGAATTATCAAAGCATAAGATAAGGATTCATGTATGCACATGTAGGAAAACTGGTAGATATTATGGAGAGTAAGGAGAACCACAATCCCAAAGGAAAGGAAAGGAAAGCACGCGCTGTCTTGCAAAGAAAGGAAAGAGACCCTTCAAGGGGAAAAGCAAAATGATCATTTGCCAATTCCCACCAACCTTTACTATCTTTTCTTCTTCTTCTTCTTCTCCTCGTCTTCTTCTTGTCTGCAACTCGCATGCATGCATCATCCATAGCAATTCTCATGATAACATTAATGTATACCACCAATACGCCTTATCAATTAGCACATCAAAAGCAACAAAACAAATAAAGGGTATGTTTCTAGCTATGTGCATTTCATGTAAAATCTCATCATACATAAAATAAAGAAAGAAAGAAATAGATAAAACATAAAGCAAAAGGACAAAAGTGTTGCAGAAATTTATTAAAGCTGCAATATGTGTGTGATGCAATTATTGTGTAGCTATAGAAATCATTATGCATGACATCTATTATCCCTTAATTTATGAAACCAAATGATGACCATTCATATATTTTTGAAAGCAAATTTTTTGCTCTTGGAAAATCTAGAAAGAGTTTTTTTTTTTTTTTTTTTTTTTTGTAAGATACTTTTTTGAACTCATAAATTTAAATACGTCAAAAATTTGTTTGGTTTCAAAATACAGAAAAAAAATAGTTTTTCACTTTTTTTTATTAAGAAATTATATAAATTATTTAATAACAATAATAGTAATAATAATAATAATAATAATAATAATAATAATAAGTTGTTTTGCAAAATTTTTTATTTATAAACTGTTTATTATTATTACACTGCAAGATGTATGTTAGAATCACGTATTGAAGTCCCCTACTTGCATTCTTGCCAATTAAAATAATCTTTGAGATAATGATTAATTGGAAACAAATATATAATGATACTTGGAAAAAAAAAAACAAAATAGGACTCATATTTTTTTTATATCCTTATATAGGACAAAATCTATTTTATATCCCTATTTTGGACAAGTTTGCTATGTCAGCTCGACAACATGTCAATGCCAAGCTGCCAAGGACTTACCTTACAATAAAAAAAACTAATTTTAAATAGGTGTCGTCTTTTGAATGAGTGACACCTATATTTTTGCTCAATTTCAATTAAGTGGCGCCGCCCCTTAAACTTCTATTTTCTCCTTTTTTTTTTTTTTGGTTCGATTTGTGCTAAGTTCACAACTTATATATATTATTAGTCACCACGGGCAATTAACACACATATGCATGTAATATTAAAAAAATGTCAGATGTTAATGTAAAAAAAATGACATTAGCACTAATGATTTATAATGAAATTCACAAGTTTTTGTTAAAAAAAAAAAGACACATGATGGATGCAAATGAAACAATATACTTTTAATTTACCATAGTGATGCATGGTATTCCTTAAAAGAATTATTAAATTAGTTATAATCTCAAAAATATCAAAAAATAATAGTAGATATTAATATAAAAAATGAAATTAACACTTATTGTACATATAAAGTTACTCTTTTACAATAGGGTAAGCATTTTTAATCAATATCTTGATGAGTGTGACCAAAAGTCAGCTCTTATTAGTTAAGCCCGTTGATCCCATGCAATGATTCACCAAAAAAATAAAATAAAAGAAAGATAATAATTTATCATATAATCGAAAAAAATTATGAGTTTGCCAATCAATAAAACATTTGCCACCAAAGTCAAAAGACATAAATCTTGTGATCCCCGGCATTAATTTCTTCCCCATGTTCTCTTTTAGCTAGAAAGGCATTATTCCACATGGAAAAATAATTTTATAAATTTGATTAATTAATTAGTTTTTTTTTTTATGGAATGGTTGGAATATGCATGTCGCCTTTGCCAAAGTGTGCAACATCATGATCATTTCTCAAAATGTATAAAAGCAATAATATAAAGTTAATTGATGAGAAATGGAAATAGTGTGGGCTCATGTCCTGATGAAGTCAAATTTTAAACAGTTTCTTGAGTTTGCAACAATCATTCACCCACATACTAATATAATTACTTCATTAAGGAATTATTAAATAGAATTTATTTATTTTTCTAATGATGTAGGCCTTTCTAGTCTACAGTAATGAATCAAGTTCTTATAATTAATCTCTATTGATCAGCAAGGCTCCATGTTTCAAAATCTCATTTCAGTGTAATTTATTTTTTCTTAAAAAAAAATTATAGATATTATTGAAATGGTTTGGTTGTATCTATTACTATCTCATCCATCACTTCAAACTTATAATTGGTTATTTGTCAATATCTTTACTTGCTCGTGTTAATAATTTATTTATACATGATGATGTACATAATTAGACTTTTATTTGACAACTATAGTTTTTAGGTCAAACAATTTTTAATATGATATCAGAGCAAAGTTTATTTAAAAGGTCTGGTGTTCGAACCTTATTACAAGCATATTTGCTTGATTATCTTATTTATATATCATTTTTTTCCCTTGTTACAAATCAAATCCACAAATCATTATGTGCATAAGATAATGTGTTAACAATTTATTTACTCACAAAGATATATATATATATACTCTTATCTAATAGTTGTAGCTTTCTGACGAAGCTTTTGGGCTAAGTAAGTTTTAGAAATGCTTATTTTTTTCAACCTTAATATCCATAGTTAGAGTTCTTAAAGAGTGGTTTATGTAGCAAATTATTTTTTAAGAATGGTGCCCACCTTTTTTTATAATAACACCTAAACTATCCATCTTTCATTGACTCTTACATCTAACTTGAAACGAATAAAAAGTAAAGCTTGGGCTTTTTTTTTTTTTTTTTAATTAATACTTTGGAACTTCCTGATATATTGTCATAATATTAGTATTTTACTTTAGAAAAACATCTTCAATTAATCTAATACTCCGGTTTCCCTGTTGCACATGAAACTTTTTATTTTCTAACTATTACTTTTTTTTTTGTTTATGTGCAATACACGTGCTACGCATTCTTTTAGAAAATACGTAATGGCTTGTTGCTAAATGAATCATGACAAAATTATAAGAGTTCAACAAAACATTTTAAAAAAGATTTTGTGGAGTAACATTATATGTATGTTAGATGTTAATGCTTGACATTTTTTAATGTTGCATGTATTTGATAATATTACATACATCTCTCAAAAAAATTTTACATACATCTCCGAAATTGAAGAATATTTTTACTACACTTAAGTTGGAGCTGAATCTTATAGGTAAGTGTAATTTCAGAGTCACTGGAACACCACAGATGTAATGAAAAATAACAAGCTAAAAGAGTAAGAAGTGACACACGATATGGTAACACAGCTCAGTGCCAATCACCTACGTCTGCGGGGTCTCACCCAGTTCAAGAATCCACTATGTGAAAAGCAGATAAACAATCTTACAGTGAGGACACGACACTTCTTCTTCAGAGAAGCGGCAATACAGACAAACAGCTGCTACTCCTAAAACGTGCTAGTTTTCAGCAATCTTCAACAGACCCTACTGTGATTGCTGCAACAGAGTACAGTTGTTTTCTCTCGATCACTCACACAGAAAAAGAACAGTAAATAATAATCAATCTTCTTAACAATGAATAGATAACAATAATGGCGCTTGAGTGATTGATCACGGGCTTCAGACAAGGCGAGATTAAATAGACAGCAGCAAGCAATCTTTCCATTTGTTATGCAGATTCTGGAAATCCTTCTGGGCAGACTGTCTGATAATCTGTTGTATCTTCTGTTGTGAAAGTCTCGCGAAAAACCAGAGATTTTTTTAGAACAGAGGTAGAACGTGGAAGAACTTCCATATGCTGAAAATCTTTGATATGAGAAAATTGATAATACAGTGCTCGACCTGTTTGAAAAGGAAGATATTCCTATTTTTCTGGATTCAGAAAAATAAGCGAATGAACGTTTATAATCACATTCTTAAAGTGTAAAAGGTGGAGCCGTTAATAAAGGAAATTTTCCAAACTAGTTGAGCTAATGATCACATTCAGATATTTTAGCAAAATGGAAAGAATTCGAATTTCAAAAACAGAAAATAGTTGATTGCAAAAATAGTTTAAAGAAACGAAAATCCAATCCTGAAATCTAGCAACCGATTAAATTTAGATTGAGATATTTTCAAAGACATCAGTTTTTTCATAACAGGAAGGAAATCTGTTTTTTCAAAACATTTTGTTTTCAAAAAACAAGAAAGAGATCTTTTCCTGGAATAATTCTGGAATGAGATAATTGCAAGACAAAGGAAACTGATTTGCAACAAACATTGCCAATTAAGTAGAATCCTAACAATCTCCCCCTTTGACATTGTTTGGTGCAAAACAAATAACACATAGCAGAGAAAGGAAAAACACACAAAGAGCACAGATGCATTAGCAGTAAGAACTCAGATTGCATTAACAGTAAGAACAGAAGCAGAGAGACAAACAACCTATATAAAAAAAAAACATATCTGTCGAGCGATGTTCATATCTGTCGGTAAGCATCCTATCTAAAGCATCCTATTCTAAAGCATCCTATTCTACTGATATCCTACTCTGCTATCAGTAAACTACCAAAATATATTTCTCCCCCTTTTTGCCCAACCAAATGCAAAGTTAGGTGTCATCGTCGAGCTGCTGCAAGATGGAATGTATGTGATGCTGTTCAGTAGAAAGAAACGCCAGACGGGCCTTCAAGTAGCCAATGTAACTCTGTCGATCAGAGAGATTGGCAGGGGCATCAGAGGAGGAAGCCGTGTGAGTGGCATTGGGCCACTCCCCCTCAATGTCTTGCGTATGGGATCCTTCAAAGGTCTTCCGGAGAATGTGAAGCTCCCCCTGAAATGGCGTCCGGTCAGTAGGAGGAATCTGCACTTGATACTTGGAGGCAAGATACACAGTGATTGTGCAAGGCAGTAGCAATTTGTTGTAGCTGGAGGAGGATTCAGCATTTTTGACAATGGAATCGAACATGATTTGGCCCATGTTGATTGGATGTCCCGTGCTGATAGCATAGAGAAGGATTGCTCGATCATGAAAGATAGTGGATGCATGAGTGGAAGGCATCCAGACTGAGGTAGAAAGTCGAGACAACAAGAAATGTTTGGCTGTCAGAGAGGACACTTTGATTCCTTCAGGTCCTGGCCAAGTGGACTCAGGATTACCTGTCAGCACTTTGGCAACATCATCCATATCCACGTCTAAAGCTAGGGGGTGTAGAGGATCACAGACAACTTCAGAGAACCCGAAGAAGTCATTAAGATCAACGGGAGAAAACGACACAACTCTCCCCCTCACATAATTGGTATGGAACCAAGAGGAAGTAGAATCGGTAATGGCTGGGGAGAGATTGGCATACAATTCCTTAACTAAGGACGGGGAGAAGAAGCTGTGGCACGTTATAGACTTTAGAAGATGTTGTTTTTCTAACAGGGTAATCAGACCTGCTTTAGCAAAGTCCGATTTGTGAATATTGCGTTCGACAAGGAATGTTTTAGAACGCAGTTGAGACCAGCAAACCTTTCTGGACAAGTCGAAAAACAGGGGTGATTTGGCGTCTTTGGCAAGGATGGGGGTCGGCCGAACAGGACAGGATGGTTGAGATGAAGATGAAGGACGGTCGGTGGGACGTTTTTTGCTAGCTAGTGTTTTGACACGCTTAACTCTAGGTGGTTGAGGAGTTGGGGCAACTGGTGGAACAGAGTTCCCCTGTTCGGACTAAGGAGCTGGAGGTGCAGGGATGGTGGACTTAGGAGCCGGAGGACAAGAAGGAGGAGCAGTGAGAGGAGCAGACATACCGGAGGAGGATGCTGGAGGTGGTGCAACACAAATCTGAAAAATCTTCGCGAGGACCTCTGTTAAAGGAATCTCGTCCTCAGAGGATTCTGATTCAACATCCACAGGAACCGGATGAACAGATTTGCGAGCCACAGCCTTGAATCGACCCCGTTTTGGAGCGAATTCGTCCGAGAATCGTGTTGGAGGAGCGGAGAGACGACCGGATTTTGACTGTGAGAACACCATTTTTGAACGATCGATCGAGACGGAGATGAGAACAAGAAGGGGGTAATGCAGAGTATTTGTAACTGTGCGAACAGGAGGTCGAACAGTCGATCGAAGATGGAGCGTTTATGATGCCCTAGGTTGGAAAAGGCCAACAGATTGAATGGTCGTTCAAAACTGAATTGGGAAGAGGAGAGAACGCTGGGCGTTGAGCCCAGTGAATGCAGTAACCCAGAAAAACAAACAAAAATTAAAAAAATAAAAAAAAGAAAGAAAATCGTTAAGGAACCCAGATTCCAAGTGATGCTCTTAAATATTCAAATCTAACAGCATCAAGGGGTTTTGTAAAAATGTCTGCTAACTGATTTTCAGTTATCACATGTTGAAGAGTAACAGTGTTATCTTCAACCAGTTCTCTAATAAAGTGATGCCTAATGTCAATGTGTTTGGTACGAGAATGTTGGACAAGATTTTTCGATATATCTATTGCACTCTTATTATCACAATATAGTGTCATGGTTTTATTTTTGATCCCATAATGAGACAACATCTGTTTCATCCAAAGAAGCTGTGCGCAGCAACTTCCAGCTGCAATGTATTCAGCTTCTGCAGTGGACAATGAGATACTGTTCTGCTTTTTGCTCATCCATGCAACAAGGTTGTTTCCTATGTAAAAACATCCTCCGGATGTGCTTTTTCTGTCATCAATATTTTCAGCCCAATCAGCGTCACTATACCCAACAATATCGAAATTACCGTCTCTAGACATCCAAATCCCATAATCAGTAGTGCCACTAACAAATCTTATTATTCGTTTAACAGCAGTTAAGTGAGATTCCTTAGGGGCAGCTTGATAATGTGCACAAACTCCTACGCTATAACTTAAGTCAGGACGACTAGCAGTAAGATAAAGTAGACTGCCTATCATGCTTCTATGAAGACTTTGATCAACTTCCTTTCCAGTTATGTCTTGGGAAATTTTAGTACTAGTGCTTATGGGTGTCCTCATGTGCCTAGCATTCTCTAAATCAAACCTCTTAACTAGGTTCCGAGCATACTTCGTTTGTGATACAAATGTACTGTCGTTGCTTTGTTTGATTTGAAGTCCGAGAAAGTAATTTAGTTCTCCAACCATGCTCATTTCAAATTCATCCTTCATCAACTTAGCAAACTTGTTAGAAAGTTTCGGGGATGTAGCCCCAAAAACAATATCATCAACATAAATTTGTGCAATAACAAGATGACTATTGATAGTTTTAAGAAATAAGGTTTTGTCAACAGTACCTCGGCTGTATCCGTTGTTGATGAGGAAGCTTGTGAGTCTTTCGTACCAAGCACATGGTGCCTGCTTGAGACCATAAAGGGCCTTTCTTAGTTTGAACACATAATCAGGATGATGGTTGTCCTCAAATCCTTTGGGTTGTTCCACATAGACTTCTTCATTAATATACCCATTCAAGAAGGCGCTCTTCACGTCCATTTGATGAAGTTTGAAGTTCATTGTACAAGCCACAGCCAAGAGAATCCTAATGGACTCTAAGCGAGCAACAGGAGCAAATGTTTCATCGAAATCAATCCCTTCAACTTGAGTATAACCTTGGGCCACAAGGCATGCTTTGTTTCTGGTAATATTCCCATGTTCATCAGTTTTGTTCTTGAAGATCCATTTAGTTCCAATGATGTTCACATCTGATGGTCTAGGGACTAATTCCCAGACCTGGTTTCTTTCAAATTCTTCTAATTCTTCTTGCATTGCTTCAATCCAGTTTGTATCCAAAAGAGCTTCTTTGACATTCTTTGGTTCAGTTGTTGAGGTGAAGCACGAGAATCTCACCATTTCTCTATAATTCTTGCGAGGAACATTTCTGGGTTGTCTCCCTTGATGAAGATCACCAATCATCAGTTCAGCAGGGTGATTCAGCTGAACTCTGGATGAGGGCTCCTTGGACTGATCAATTTCTGTATTTTCTAGGTTTTCTGGGTTGACTGTCGTGTCTTCTGTGTCACAGACTGTTGTGACAGTTGGCTTGTTAGTTTCTTCAGAATTTTCAGAATCGCTTTCATGTAGAGGCTCATCTTCTAAAGGCGTCTCATCAGCTTTTTCTTCCTTTTTATAGTCATAGATGGTGACATTAATGGACTCCATCACACATTGTGTGCGATTGTTGAAAACACGATATGCTCTGCTGTTAGTTGCATACCCAAGGAAGATTCCTTCGTTGCTTTTAGCATCAAATTTTCCATGTTGATCCCTGTCATTAAGAATGTAACAGATACTGCCAAAGATATGAAAGTAACTTACATTGGGTTTTCTTCCTTTCCATATTTCATAAGGTGTTTGTTCTGTTCCTGGGCGTAAGTACACTCTATTGATTGTATAGACAGCTGTGTTAACAGCTTCTGCCCAGAACTTTGAAGGAAGACTTGCTGCATGCAGCATCACCCGTGCCATTTCTTGAATGTTCCGATTCTTTCTTTCAACCATCCCATTCTGTTGAAGAGTCTTAAGTGCAGAAAATTCGTGACTGATACCCATTTCATTACACAGATTTGCGAAATGTTGATTCTCGAATTCTCTTCCACGGTCACTTCTTATCCTTTTGATTTTTAGCCCCTTTTCAATTTGCAGCCTCGTGCACAGGTTCTTGAAGCTGATGAATGTTTCTGATTTTTCCCTGAGAAAAGTGACCCATGTGAATCGCGAGAAATCATCAACACATACGTATACATACCTTTTTCGCCCAAGGCTTTCAGTTTGCATAGGTCCGAACAAGTCCATGTGAAGTAGTTCAAGGATTCTAGAGGTTGTAATGAACTGGACAGATGAGTGTTTAGTCTTTTTCTGTTTGCCCAGCTGACATGGACCACAGACAGAAATCTGATCTGTCTTTAATTTTGGTAATCCTCGGACGACATCCAAATTGCTGATATTTTTTAGAGTTTTGAAGTTTATGTGCCCAAGTTTTTGATGCCAGATTTCCATAGTGTTTAGCACTGAGTTGTAGCATTGATTAAGAAGCGTCATAACAGATTTTTCAACTTGGTAACAGTTATCACAAGTTCTGGTGCCCTTCATGTAAGTATTTCCTGAGCTGGTTTTGATGAAACATCCGTCCTTGGTAAAATTTACCAAAAGATCGTCATCACATAGTTGACTGATACTGATCAAATTTGCTTTAAGTCCTTCCACAAACAGAACATCCCTCAGCTTAGGAAGTCCAACAACATTTAGTGTTCTTCTTCCGATGACCTTCCCTTTTTCTCCATCACCGAAAGTCACATGACCATCTTCACCTGCACAGAAGGAAGTAAGGAAATGTTTGTTACCTGTCATATGCTTCAAGCTTCCACTGTCAAGGTACCATGATTCATTTGCACATGTAGACAGAGCTGAATGTGCAACCAATGCAGTGTTCTGTGATTTTGGTACCCATTTCTGAGTGATCTTCGAACTTGTTCTTCTGTTGTGAAGACAAGTATGCTGAAGTTTGAGACACTGTCTCCATTTGTGTCCTCTTCTACCGCAGAAGAAACAGGTTGGTTTCTGTGTTCTGTATGTGGTGAAGGGAGGACAGAAACGTGATTTTGACCATGAATTCGATATTGGGTTGATTTGATTCGTTTGATCATCTTTGTAGCCAATGCCTCTTTTATCACTGGAATTTTGTCCATGCTCAAGAATTTCTGTTAGTTTAGCTTTTCCAGAGTTTAGAAGTTGAAGAGTTTGATCAGCAGCTACAAGTTTGGTTGAAAGTTCTTTGATTTCCTTGTCCTTTTCTTTGATAACTTCTTGCTGTGCATTGACTGACGTTTTCAGCTCAAGGACCTGTTCTTGTAAGTCTTTGATTTGCGAGTTTCCCTGCAACCATTTGTTATACATTAGTTCATAAGTATTACGGAAATCCTCAGAACTTACCTCATCTTCACTTTCAGATTCACTGGTCATAGTGGTTCCAAGATACACAGAGGGTGACCGAGAGACAGGTGCTGCAAAAGCTATGAAGTTGTTTGAAGATGAATCTCCTTCATCCTGACTGGTGTCAGAATCATCGCTCCATGTAGCATTCATGGACTTCTTTTTGAGAGTATTTGCACATTCAATCTGAATGAATCTGATTCCCCCACATTCATGACAGTTGGTATTTTTGAACCGATTTTCAATAGTAGAAGCCTCTTTGGAGAATCTTCTGTTGTCAGTTCTGGTTTTCGAAGATACATTCTGTTTCCTGTATTTCTTGAGAAATTTATTGAAATTTCTGGTGATTAAAGCGAACTCATCTTCCATTGAGAGAGGATTGACTTCTGCTTGTAGGGCAATACCTTTTTCAAGTTTTTGGGTTAGAAGACTCATTTCATAAGTTTGCAAAGATCTCATAAGCTCGTCCAATCGTATTTTTGTAAGGTCTTTTGCTTCTTCAATTGCTGCAACCTTGGCTGCAAACTTAGGAGGAAGAGACCTCAAAACTTTTCTCACAAGTTTTTCATCGGAATATCTTTCTCCTAGTAAGAAGGCTTGATTTGCAATATCACGCAGCTTACCATTTAGACTGGATATGCTTTCATGATCTTCCATTTTTAAAAGTTCAAACTGAGAGGTTAGTATTTGCAATTTTGAGATGCGAACAGCATTCGTACCTTCATATGTAGTTTCTAATGTATCCCATGCTTCTTTTGCAGATTCGCATATTGCAATGAGTTTGAACTGATCAATATCAACTGCATTGAAGATAGAGTTGAGTGCCTTAGAGTTGGCTTGCTGCAGTTTCTTGTCATCTTCAGACCATTCGGATTTAGGTTTGATGGCAGAACTGTGATCTGATATAGGAGGAGACCAGCCATCTTCAACAGTTCTCCAAGCCAGCTCGTCAAGGGATTGAATGAAGATACGCATCTTAGTCTTCCAATATGTTTAATTACCTTCATCAAGAAGTGGAGGTCTAGAGATCGATCCACCTTCTTTGAGATGGTGTTTTTCGTTAGAGATGTGACTCATTTTGACTTTCGGATCTCACCTGCCTGATTAAGGGCTTCTGAACAAAAGGTGACCCGCTCTGATACCAATTGTAATTTCAGAGTCACTGGAACACCACAGATGTAATAAAAAATAACAAGCTAAAAGAGCAAGAAGTGACACACGATATGGTAACGCAGTTCAGTGCCAATCACCTACGTCTGCAGGGCCTCGCCCTGTTCAAGAATCTACTATGTGAAAAGCAGATAAACAATCTTACAGTGAGGACACGACACTTCTTCTTCAGAGAAGCGGCAATACAGACAAACAGCTGCTACTCCTAAAACATGCTAGTTTTCAGCAATCTTCAACAGACCCTACTGTGATTGCTGCAACAGAGTATAGCTGTTTTCTCTCGATCACTCACACAGAAAAAGAACAGTAAATAATAATCAATCTTCTTAACAATGAATAGATAACAATAATGGTGTTTGAGTGATTGATCACGGGCTTCAGACAAGGCGAGATTAAATAGACAGCAGCAAGCAATCTTTCCATTTGTGACGCAGATTTTGGAAATCCTTCTGGGCAGATTGTCTGATAATCTGTTGTATCTTCTGTTGCGACAGTCTCGCAGAAAACCAGAGATCTTTCCAAAACAGAGGCAGAACGTGGAAGAACTTCCATATGCTGAAAATCTTTTGATATGAGAAAACTGATAATACAATGTTCGACCTGTTTGAAAAGGAAGACATTCCTATTTTTCTAGATTCAGAAAAATAAGCGAATGAACGTTTATAATCACATTCTTAAAGTGTAAAAGGTGGAGCTGTTAATAAAGGAAATTTTTCAAACCAGTTGAGCTAATGATCACATTCAGAGATTTTAGCAAAATGGAAAGAATTCGAATTTCAAAAACAGAAAATAGTTGATTGCAAAAATAGTTTAAAGAAACGGAAATCCAATCCTGAAATCTAGCAACCAATTAGATTTAGATTGAGATATTTTCAAAGACATCAGTTTTTCATAACAGGAAGGAAATTTGTTTTTTCAAAACATTCTGTTTTCAAAAAACAGGAAAGAGATCTTTTCTTGGAATAATTCTGGAATGAGATAATTGCAAGACAAAGGAAACTGATTTGCAACAAACATTGCCAATTAAGTAGAATCCTAATAGTAAGCACTGAATAAATAATGTGTTGTTGAGTTCAAAAACTTATACTAATTTATCGGCATGTGCATCGCATGTAAAATAAAGAAATTATTAATTAAATTTAAATTTTTCTTTATATATTCATTTCCAAGGTAGCAAACAACACTGAATTTCCAAAAAAAAAAAATTGAAGGTTGAAAGATTAGGCATTTATATGTTTGTGAAAACATTTAAGAGATTTACACAAAATATGAATTATAGAGATAGTTTTGGTAGTTAGAAACCATATTCTTTTGATAGCTAAGAGATTAGATAAGTCATTTAAAGAAAAAAACATGACATTCTGGCAATCTTACACATTTCTAAATTTAATATATCTACAAATTTGGTCTTATTGAATGACATTTTCATTTAAAATGAACAAATAATGAGGCCCAATTTAATTTTTATAGATTTTTTGACCTACCCTTTTACGAAGAAATAACACACTAAAATTTAGAAATAGTATAAATTATTATTTTGCGCTTGTGGGTCGACCACGCTAGCTCACGTGCACCACTTGTATCTAAAAATTATTTTCGCTGCTTTTTGCGGAGGCCAAAGCCTAGGGCAAACGAGCACTGAATCTTTTTTTTTAAAAAAGAAAATTACGTGTCTGCAAGTTCATACGTTCGGTCTGCACCGAGCGTATAAGCATTGCAGATGCTCTTAAGGCATCAACTGATGCCTGCTGAGGTGGCGTTCAATAAAGTGCCACCTCAACGCTCTACTTTTGTTTTTTTTTTTTTTTTTTATAAATGTCTAATGTGGCATTTTGTTCATATGCTCAGTGCAGACCATATGAGCATAAGGAATGTCCTTATACTCAAATAAGGCTATTGTACTTATATATACACTCTCTCATGAAGAGTACTTCCACCATACTTATGGTAGTAAGATCCCTTTCTGAAACACATAATAAGGGTTGCTTAATTAGCAATTTTTTTAATAACTTTCTCTTGTAAACTACGTTCCCTCTTACCACATGTTTGGTTGAACAATAGATTATTTTCTATTATCATCTAAGCTAAATAATTGGGAGGATATTCGATTTACCAAATAAAGGTAATAATAAGAAAATTTCTCAAACCTCAAACTTAAACAATAATAACAACAAGAACAATCATAATTGTTATTAATTACTACTATTATTATTAATAATAGAAAGACATTTGATGGAATGTAGCTCCAACCTCCTAATAACATAATTACAAATCATTATACTATTCAGTTTATACATAATTTAAGTTGTTTAGAGAAAATTATTTCTCCAATATTTCTTTCTTAAAGTTATATTTCTAACGTATGCCTTTTTTGAAAAAAAAAAAAAATCTTTTATCGAACTCTTGGATCAATGGAAGATTCCTT
This sequence comes from Tinospora cordifolia, assembly GCA_030144865.1. Taxonomy (NCBI): domain Eukaryota; kingdom Viridiplantae; phylum Streptophyta; class Magnoliopsida; order Ranunculales; family Menispermaceae; genus Tinospora; species Tinospora cordifolia. The sequence goes on along the minus strand of JAJIYU010000218.1, from coordinate 57,751 downwards.
TCAAGCAAGTATGATTCGACACTTTATGTGACAACATTTTAAAACCTACAAGAAGGTTGGACAAAAGTCGTTGGAAAATCTTATTTTGGGATTTTTTTTGTCATATTTAACTAAATATTTAGGTAGGTCTTACAAGAATTTTTTTTAATGGGACCAAAAAAATTCTTAACCTTTGATGTGTTAAGATTAATATAGTTAAATTATTTAGTTAAAATTATGAATATAAAAATGAGAAATTGAATGCAAAGATGTAATTAGTATATTTTATTTAAAAATTTATTTAGCCTTACATGAAAAACTAAGATTTTTTAAATGTGATTCTATAAGAGCATCTCCAACCTCAATTTTATTTTTTACTCCATTTTGAAGTTACTTCAACATCAAACAGTAACTTCTTCTTCAACCTATTTACTCTATTTTTTCACTTGAGAGGAATATTATCATAATATTTCTTTTTACCTCCTTTTTATTTTTATTATTTTTTATAAAAATATTATTAAAAATAAATTTTATTTCACATATTTACTCAATATTACATTTAATTATAAATAAATAAATAAATAATAATACGCAACAAAATTAAATAATTATTTTATTATATAATAATTAATTAAAATTAATAATTATATAATATAAAAACTAAAAAAAAGGAAAAAAATTGGAAATAAAAATGAAAAAAAACTGAAAACAAGAACAAACCAACGCCAATGGCACTGGTGATGGCACATGGTTGGAGTAACCCTACGCCATTTCGGCTCACCCCAACACCTTTGTGTTGGTTTGGAGAAGCCTTGAGTAAAGAAAGAGCTAAAGTCTTAAATTTATATTTCACGCTCACACTCAAAAAAGCTCAAGGAATCACCTTGCACATTTCAGTGCCACGTGACATGCTCCATGTTTCTTACTTTATGTGCACATTCTTACAAGAATAAAGATATACAAAAATGCACTCTTTGGATGATAAATTAATAATATGTAACATAAATAGTAAATGATGTAACAAATTATATGAATAAAGATACATCACCTAGACATAAAGCAAATGATGTAACAAATTATAAGTGTAACTAAGGAAAATGATGTAGTACATACAATAAGTAATAAACTTGGGGAGCCCCAAGGTCGAACTATAAGGATTGAGATGAGAATCTAAAGCTAAAGTTTGCTACAAAAACAAGAAAAATAAGAAAGAATGAGATAATGATAATATTTTGATAATGTAGGAATGACAATAAGATGAAAAGTTAGGGCATTAAAGTAAGCCCAATCTTTCCCTTTTTTAGTCATTCTTGAGTAAAATAATTAGATATAGAAATAACTAATAAGTTTTTCTATTCCACGAAGATAAATCTTTGAGCCCAAGTATATTAAAAAGTAATGTACTCCTAAAAGAGACATTTATAATAAAAAAGCAAAGTAGAACTAAAGTTCGAATACATGTGAATATAAAATGTAAATCTTAAGTATGTGAAATACGTGATATGACACATCAAAGAAAACTACAAAATGTCACACTAAGATGAAAATGAAATACCTTAATCTTTTATTGGGTTTTGCAAAATCAATTATATAAAATAGATGATATAATTTATGAAATTTAATACAAAATCTAACAAAAATATGAAAGAACCCATGTCAAGCAAAGTAAAATATAATTGTTACCCAAAATTTTTTAAAAGAAGGTGGAGAGGTTTTCCTCTTAGCTCCAACAAAAGACTTAGTGTTTCATGAACTTGAAGGCTAAAAAAACAAAGATAAAAGAAACGAAGAATGGAAAAATGAGAAGTTGGAAGAGTTCTAATGTTATTAAGGGAGAAACGAAAAATGGGATCCTCTCAAGTATGGATTGGAGGAGTTTATATAGATGTTCTGAAGAAATGATGGCCCAATAGGAAATTGTCTCAAGGTAAGGTGGATGAATGGTATAAGTAGCTCTTTGTCTACCCACCTTTCTTGAGAAATTAAAAAGTAAGAAGCTGAGAAAGGGTGCAAATAAAAGAGAATGGTAGTGCCTTTATATGCCTTGACATGTGGGTTCTTGGAAAAACCAACTTTTGTTCCTTCATAAATTTAAACTCATCGATTAGATTATTCTTATGATTCACAACAAGAAATGGTGGGTGATGAAGATGTCTTGACATGTGGGTTCTTGTGAAGACAATCTGACTAGTTAGTATCAACTTTTGTTTTCTCATAAGTTTAAACTCATCCATTAGATTAGTCTCAGGATCCACAACAAGGAATGACAGATGATGAAGATGTCTTCATGTGTCTTGAGATTCCTCCAACTTTCATCTTGACCATTGATGCTTTTTGAGATTTGCATGATTTTCACGTTAATGATGGATGACTGAGATGATGCCATGTGTCATGAATCTAAATAAGGTGATGTTTTGGCAAATTTGATGATCTCGAGGCTCTTAATTTTACATGCTCCATTATTATTAATATTTCCTTAAATCTATATTATTACAATTAAAATAATATCGCGTTATGAGAAATTAATTATAATTGAATTATATAATGCATTTGATTTGATATTAATATATTAAATTCCTTGAAAAATCTGAATTTATATAAAAAGAAGTTAAATATATTTTACAATTAATTACTAAATAATGTGTCTTAAAATACGATAATGTCCAATTATAAAATAATAAATCTAATGTTAAAATGAGCATTATTACTCCACTTTGTCCACATGAGATACGTGGTATGTGGCTTGCGCCACATGCATGAGCGAGTGCAAGGGTGAAAGGTTGTTTAGGTGTTTTAAGACATTGGGTGCACAACATTTTACACTTTGCACATGCACATCATGGCAAGGAGCTAAGGAGCTTTATATTTTTTGACAAATCGAATGGTTGAGATCGTGTAATGGATCTAAGATTCAAGACATCTAGATTTAATGAATTATGGGTCAAATTTTAAGATATTGGTTCTATGAATATGATTCAACCGCTTGCAAATAGAGCATTTCGATCGAGATTGTTAGATCAAGACCAAAATCGAAATTTGCATAATCTGACGATGTATGATGAAATGTAATGATCAACACTGTTAGACCGTGTTTAGAGGCCAAAAGATGTGATCCAATGGTGTATAAATGTGTGTCTAACCAACCACGATATGCCTGTAAATAGAAAATACTCTTCTTTGATTTTTTTTTATCACACTAATCGCAAAAAAATATTTTTTTCTTTCTCTTTCTTAGTTTTTAAAAGACATTACTTATTCTTTGTAAGTTAAGTACGTCAATTTTTTAGTCTCATTGTTTTCATAATATGAAGTGCTGCAATCACTCAAAAGAAGATTATTGTATCATGTAGAACAAATGTTATATACTATGGGCATCTAAGCAAGACAATGTTATATTAAGGAGATAGATTAATACTCTGGTCTCAATTTATTACAATTATTCTATAGTCATCACTCTAATAAATTTTTTAAATATTCATCAGTGTTCTTCTGAAACTAATAAAATTAATACAACAACCTGATAAAAATAATTCAATTTAAAAACTAAAAGATCATTTAAACAAGCCACGAGTATTAAACTACTACTTCAAAGCATAAAACAATTTTATTACATGAATCAAACCTCAAGCTCATACTTTTTTTTTTTTTATAGTTGAATCGTGTTCAGAATGGCTAGTGGCTAAAAATAAAATTGAGTGTGATGTTACTTTTATGTTGAATATTTAAAATATCACCTTCTAATCATTTTTTAGAACAAATTTACACCTATGAGTTTAATATTGATACATGAGATTTTAATTTAACAAAACGCTAGTGATAGTAATAATATTGAAGTTAATGGCCAAATAAATGAGATAAAATAAAATTTTCTTGTCAGTCACTCTAAATTGCCATATTGTGCCGGTTGGTGCGTGCTCCATTTTCCTTGAGCTGTACCGAACAAGGCAATAAGGACCACCACTAATGTCAATGTGGGTCCCATCGGTAAGATGAGGACACTCAGCGTAATCCCAATCAGATCCGTCCGTGGCGCATGGATTCACTTAAATCATGTGGACCCATCACTTGATGCCATCAATTTCACCAGCTAATCCCCGCCCTATCCGATTGTGTCTTCTCGAATTGACCAGTTGACTTGACCACTTACTATTTATTTGGTGTATATGAAATTAGATGGAATGAAAATAACTTTAATCTTAATTTTATATTTAGTTCCTTAATCAGAAGAGGATAGAAAATAATCTGATTTTTATTTAACTTAATCGTAATAAAATAAAATAATGATGATTAAAAAAATTAGTTTATCTCTTTGTAAATCATTTAATTTTATCTTAATTAATTCAATTTAACTTTATAAAAATAATTTTACCTTATTTTTTACCAAACAAGCCTAAGTATATTTCGACACTGTTGAATTATTTTAAATTATTTATTAAAATAAATGTTTTGATAGAATTCAATAATAATAATAATAATAATAATAGTAATAATAATTTTACTTAAATATTTTGAATACAAAAATGATTAATCTTCTTATAACAAAACTGAGAACTTAGCGTTAGGTATAATTTAAGGATGGAATCTCACGGAAGTTTTGCTTTCAGTTTTGTTAGGAGTTACTATGGCAGCATTCGTTAAGATATCAATGTCATATCTTAACGAAAAAAGGAGGAAAAAAAAAAAAAATCAGCATTCAAAGGATGGTTGGAGTTTGGAAGCTAAATGGCTCTCAAGAGCACAGAACATAGATCATTTTATGAAGCCAGGAACCGTTGGGGTCCCGACAAGAAAAAGGTCTCCTCTGCGGAGCTTACCAGTGAGTCCACGAGCGTTCCCGTTCTCGCTTGGATGCCACGTGTGTTGTTAATCAACGTAATTAACCTCTTTCATGGCACTCCATATCTTGCCACTTTCCGCTCGTTCTTTCCTTGCCCAAACCAATTTTTTTTTTAAAAAGAAAGAAAGAAAAGAAAAGAGAAGAAGGAAAGAGAAAAATCCTTTCTTTTTGTTTTTGCGATTCTTCTACTCTTCTGCTTCTCTAATAGATAACATTTGTCAATACGCATTTTGGTGCTTTTCTCTGTTCAATAACTACAAATGCGTATACTTTTGCTTTTGATCCTTGAAAATTGAGCTAATTGTCGAGTTTTCACAGTTTGATTCCGTGCTGTTTCGGACTGGTTTGAATGGCTCCTGGTGTTGGACTATATCTTTTACGGTGAAGCTCCAGCTTAGTTCCAACCGCGGAAGTAGCGGCAGTGTCGCCGGAGAATGGCATTGCTCAGGCGGTTGTTCTATAGGAAGCCGCCGGATCGGCTTCTTGAGATATCCGACAGAGTTTTCGGTAGATTTTCTTTTTTCTTTAGTTTGTGATTTCAATTCATCAAGAGATAGCTGTAGGTGTTTTTTTTTCTTTTTTTTTTTTTTGATGATTTTGCAAATGCAAATGCCTCGGTTTTCTTCTGCGTTTTCTTGATCCTGCGGGTTTCCTGTTTGATGGTGATGATTACTGTAGAAATCTCACGAAGGTAGAGATTTGTCGGAATTATTTTTTATTTTTTTGGGTTACTACATTTAAATGACTTTCGCTTTACTCTTCTTGCGTTAGCTACTTCAACTACAAGCAATCTCAAGATGCGTTTAGAAAATGAAAGAATTTTTTATCGCTGTAAACCTCCAGATACTGACCATCCAACTTAACATCCATTTGTTCGTCTGTGTGGCTTTGTAACTTTCCTATCATATTTTGCAGTTATTACTGTTGTTATTTCTTGCATTTATTGTTCCTGAAATTCCAATTTTGCCCATGGCGTTTTTCATTATTTACGGATACTGTTTTGTAGAAGATTGACAGTTGAGGAATGACGGGTGCCGTGCATGTGCTTGCTCCTGAGAATTTTTTTTATTATTCTTCTTTTATTTGTCATCTCTAGCCTGACAATTGGGCTAAGTGCGCTGGTTGAAGGAGAATCTTGGCCCATATGTCTTGCTTTTCTCCCTATGAAAAGCCCTTCTTTATTTGAATGTTTAGTTTGTATCCCACTGGAAAAAGTAGTTTGGATCAAAAGTACTGCTTTCTAGATGGAACGATTGCTTTTCCTATCTTAGATGAAAGTATAGCTATACAATTTTTGGAACTCCTACTTGGTTGATAAATTTTTGGTCAATTGCACAATGTAGTGGTCAGTTCTCTAGACCAGGAGGAAATCCCCTTAAGTTATCATAGTATATGTAAGCTAGTTATTTCTGGGCCACTTCAACTAGTGACTCGGTAATGTTCAGAAAGCTAAATTGCATCAATTGATCTTTATCCATTCCAAAATCTTTGTCGCTGATTCTAAATAAGGCATTGCTTTCACCCAGTAAGATGATGACGACGGTATATCGTCTAGGTCATTGGCTCCAAAGTGAACTGCTTGATGAAAAATAGAATATAGAGCAAGGTTTCCGGAGCACCAGCTTGGTTGGTTGGATGATGATTACAGCCTAGTCCACGTTCCAAAATACTAAACTTTGTCAATCATAAGTTCTATCTATAAACTCATGCTGGTTCAGATTGTTGTGAAGGATATGGTTTTTCCAGATTAGCAGTGCTCAAGACATCCCATCTATAGTTGCTGATTAGCATTTAGCATGCCTAGAAAAGAGAAAAATATAGCATTATTGCATTGTTGAGAAAATACTAATTGATTTTAATTATAAGAACATAAACTAATAAACTTAGAAGTACTGCATAACCAGAATTTGGCTTCATGTTTTCCAGTCTTAGCACAAGTCATCAACTCCTAAAAGTCTAAGATCAAGCCTACATGATCTGAAGTTAAGTTTGTTTGGTTTGAGTTTGATCCGTGCGAGTTGGAGACCAAAAAATTGTTAACGACTTAAAAACTGTTCTTTATTTCACATCATTCGTTGGAGTTAGTGGCAAAAATGTGTGAGCTGGTTGTAGGATACTTTCAATGCTATTCACAGCATCACAAATTTTAATAGAATGCAAAATGAGTTGTCCTTCCACTTTATCCCTCATCAAGTTAGAAGTAGCATCGAAACATTTAGCGAATCCATCTTCCTAAAGGGAAGCCATATTGGTGGACCATGACTTCTTTTTGGCACAGCAGTCATAACTGTGAATCTTAATCAAATTGTTTCAAGACTTGATGAATTGAATCAGGATTTGAATTGGTGAACTATAAGACTCTCGATACATCTTTGAATCATATATTAGTACAAATTGAAGAACTGCAAACTTATAAATATGACATTGTTTTTTAGCTAATTAATATTTTAGATTGATTCACTACAAGTTGGCTTGGTGATGTGGTTTGATTCACTGACAATTCACAACCAATTCAGACTCAGATTTCTGATTCAAACCAATTCGCCAACAATTTATACCAATTTATTTATGATTCACAGGAGCAATTCAAGAATCTGATTGAATTGCTTTAGGGTGAATCGGATCATAATGTCTTTTCAATTCAAATCGCAACTTTGAATTTTTTTTTGGGAGATTCAAAGCTCATTGAATTGCCCAAAAATATGGAACAAATTTCTAAAATCATTTTAGTGGTAAGGCTGTTAAAGGATTTCTAACCTGTAATTATGAGTAGCCATTCCCTTGTGAGCTTTGACTTTCCTAGCTTAGAAGAAATGGGCTAGAGGTACAAAGGCATGGGAAGAAGCATTATGCTCCAATTGTCTAATAGCAAATGGAATGACTGAGAAAGATGTTGCTCATTCCTGTGCTTAAAAGAAGCTACAAAGGGAGGATTGTCCCTATTCAAGAATCAAGACCATTGTCATAGAATCACTAAGAGTTCAAACGAATGGAATGGGGAAGTGATATAGTGCATGTTCTAAATTGTAGAAATTTCAAAATCGATCTTTTTTAAGATTATTTGTATTTTAAGTTGTTTTTCTAGAGTATTTTCTATTTTTGATGCATGGTAGAGTTTTGGTTCCCACTTAAAAAATAGGGTTGTTTGGGATAATTCTTTTTGCCTTTATTTTTTCTTTGCATTAGTAATATAAACTATCCAATAGGCTTGGTCCCAATCTTTGCCATATAGGCATGTGCTCGGGATCTCTCTCTTTCCGTTGTGTATATGTTACTGTATATATTTCTCATTACTTACACATATAATACAGTACATGTTTCTTGGATTCCTGTAAAATGTGTAATTTGAGAAGCTGGGCATCTAATAAATTGAAATATGAGGTATTTCATTTTAGTAGATTTCTAATTTTTAGGGTTCCTAATTGTATTGGAAGTATGTTTGAAGTGAACGGTTTTGTCTATAAATATCTTGGGTCACGATATGGAGTTGAGAAATAAGATAGGATGAAAGGTTGATTGTTCAATAGGAAAGTTTTTTAGAATTGAATGGAGATTGTTTGTATTGAATTTCGCTGGGTCACAACATATTGGAATGATCGGTTGGGGTTAAAAGCTAACACTGCCTTCCCTTTTTCCTTAATTCCTCTGGTAACCTTTTCTAGTTTTTTTATTTATATAAAATTTTTACCACTTTGGAATGTTTCTATTTTCATCCAATTTAATGTCTAAACAGACTTGTAATAGCTTTAGATAGTTGTTGTAGTATTATAGATAGCTTTGGAAACTAGTCTTGAGGTGTTTTAGGAAGCTTTCAAGTTGTTCCATTGCAATTATCTATATAAGGAGCCCTAAATTCGAGTTTAAGCATTCGGTCATAAGAAGAGCTGAATTAAATACCCCATTACCAATTCCTACAAATGTTTTTGGTTTACCTCATACTCAATGATGTTAGGACTCTTGTCCTGGTTGTTGATCATTTTTCAAATATAGCTCACTTTATTCTTTTCAAATATAAATCATTCTTTCCATTCTGTTTTCAACTTGACTGTAGTACGACTAACCATCAATTTGATGACAAACTAAGGTTGTCAACCAAACTTTGGGTAATTTTATTCACTGTCTTTTGGGGGAAATGTTTCAGGTTCTAGAGTCACTTTTGTGAATAAGAAAGAGTGATGGATAATTTATAATCAGGTGCAGTAGCATATAATAAGAAGTTCATTAAACAAAAGAGACAGAAGAGTCAGTTACACAATTCAACCAACGCCTACGTATACGGGGCCTAGCCCAAATCAAAAGATTTCATTATGATTAACAAAGTACAATTCGTTGCAGCAAGGTTAGTGACCTGCACCACCACTTTGCAATAGGGATCAAGGCAAAATCACGATGAGCACCTCTCAGCTTAGAAGTTGATATCAAACTCTAATAATTGTTTCAGCCACCGGTGACCTTTAACTATGCCATGCTGATTCGAAGCAATTACCCTTAAGCCAACAACTTCACTTTTACAATTCCTCATGATCAGTAAAAACAAAATGGAAAGAATGAAATATTCAGCTCAATTACAAGGAATTCTAATCAAAGAATAAACAAATTTTTTAAACCTCTGAGCACCTTTGTATTTATTGACATACACGCTGAAGACTTTCTATACAAAAAGGACTTTTTTTTTTGGGCTACTTGTTAGACATGACTGTGCTCATAGTATCGGGCATGACAGGCTGGGCATATCTTCCACATTTCTAAGTAGGGTTGGATTCTTCCGGAGACTTTCCTTTACTTCTGGGTTGGCAGCTACGTGAATAAAATATCAAAAATCCATTGCATTGGAAAATAGTCTTGTCAATCGGGTTTAAGAAGGAATTTTGAAGAAGGATTCTGCACAACATAATTTTCATTTACAATGGTTTCTTGTGAATTCTGAGTTAGCAAGAATATCCTATATCAATTTTATTTTCATAAATGATTTGAATTTCTAAACGGCGAATTTCAAACAACTTTCTTAAATTCAAAACTTGCCCAGAAAAATTAGAATTTTTACCTAAACAAAAGTTTCTATTTAATCAAATGTTTCTATCTTTTTCGAGAAAGAAGATATGTAGAGAATATATCAAAGATCATTATATTGTTTCCAAACTGCATAGATACACAATCTATTCAACATGTCTAGTCAGCCCCAAACATGCCAACTCAAAATGTCACATCACATATGATGTTGCACTTCCCAACAAATGCCTTTGCAATGTAATCTTGCACTTGCATGAGTTGAATTTTCCTACAACTCTTTGAAGAGCCATTCTATAGGTTTTACACCATTTTAGATTGTCTATCTTGAACTACCTAATCACGCTATGGATCTTGTGTCCCTGCCTACTCTTCAAATATCTCATTTTGTTGACTAATGGATGATAGATTCTCTTGTTAAACTACACCAGCATGTGAAGGAGCATCTCAAAGATGCCAATGCTAAATTAAAGTTTGACATGAATAAACATCGTCATTTCAAGTCTTATGAAGGAGGGTTGGTAATGATTTAGCAAAGATAGATTTCCTAGTGGTCCTTGTAACAAAACCAAGCCAAAGAGGATTGGGCTCTTTGCATCCTTAAGAAGATAAATGACAATGCTTCCAAATGACATGATTATCTTCGCTTTTCAATGTGAAGGATCTCTTTTGTTACCATAGAGGTGATGAAAACAAATGTGTTTTTTTTAAAAACTTGAATTGAGCTCATGGATGACTTCTTCTCCAGAATGGTGGTTTGATGTAGTACTTTTGCTAGATTATAGAAACTTAACATAAACTATTTTTTTTAGCTTCCTTCTATTTTAAGTTAAACTTTTGTTGAGAGTTGTTTCTATTTTGGGGCATTTCCCACTTTTTTTTTTTATTTGGTCTAGTTGTCGTTTCTAGTTTTTCTATTTAATAATGGTTTATTACTATTTTGGAGAAGTTATCATTTTCATTCAATGTAATTAAGAGATGTTTAATAGAGTTGTAATTAGATATCTAAGGAAACTTATATTAGGTGTTTTAAGTTCTTTTAATGGAGTTATTTATATATGAATCTTTAATTTGAGTTTAAGCATTTAGACATCAGTTCTCATTTTCTTTAAGAGTAAATTTCAGTTTTAAGATCTCATTCTTGAATTTCCTCCTGAAATTATTGATTCAATTACTCTGCAACCAGATGAAGTGGAATTCTTGGCAATGATTTTCAGTGGATTGTAAGAGAAGAGAAAGAAAGTAGGAAAGAAAGGAACACATAAGTGTGAAATGAATGGTTGCTGTGATCTGTAGGTGTATAATTCTCATTCCTCATTTCATTAGGTTAGGGTGGAGAAGTTAGCATTAATAAATAAAAAATAATTGGGCTAAATGTAACCTAATTCCTCTTAGAATTTTGTTCCATGTTGCTTGAATATATAATAAACCAAACTCTATGAAAACCAAAACCTAAAGCAGATCATGCGCTTATTACTGTCATAAGGGATTAAGAATGTTACAAGTCACTGTCTTTTAATGATTAAATGTGATGAAGAATATTTCCTTTCACAATGACTTCCGGGTGTAGAAGCAGTTAACATCTTCAAGGTCCACATTTAGTAAAAGGCTGAACTTTATGAGCCCTTAAATGATTTTAAGGAAATAGCTGTGCAACCTTCAATAGATGTTAATTTGAGGAATTCTTTCTTCAGCAGAATGGGAAGAAGGATTTGGAAACAAGTGATGTGTGTGTTGGTTTATACAAACCACTGCAAATATTCTTGAGCTGGGCATTAGCACCACGCCTATCATTTCTTTCTTTTCTTTTATGTTCTTCTGCTAAGCCGCATCAGTGCTATCATGTGTTTGAGGCATCAAGCTAGTGGTCTATAAAATTTGGATGAATAACCATGACTCAGCCTGTTCTTCTGATGATAGACTAAGGGTAATTCTGTGCTCAAGGAGGTGATTATGCCAAACTGACAAAAGAGGGTTGATATGAAAGTTTGAGTTCAACAGGTTTTCATCTCCCATTTGGTATAAAGAATAATTAACTGTTGAATGGTAATTGCCATCATTGATCACAGCTGACGTTTTCAGGGAATTCATCAGAACCTGATTCTGCTGCAAGGTCCTCAGTGAGAAATATCGATGTCTATATCTCCTTTAAAGAAGATGAAATCTTCACCAATTGGTGCGTCTTAGATACCCAAGCCTTGTATTAATTTGATTGCAAGAGAGGGAAGGGATACTAAGCCTATAACCAATTTAAAAAGCAAGATATCGTGTGCTTCATTCTTTTTATTTATTTTTTTATTTATTTAGAATTCAGTAAGGTAGGGTAAGGTAGAGTAAGGTAGAAAGAAGAATTCTTCGAGGTCGTTTAGGAATTTCGGCTCTTTGGAGGTCTTAAGTTCTTTTCTCTGCCTAAGATAAATTTTTTACTTTAAAGATTGAAAGTGCTTGTCTGCTTATTCTTTTTCCACTGCCGTTGATTTCTATTCTTTTTAATGCGTAATTTATATACTAATTATTATTACTTATATGCTACTAATTATTTCATATATGCTACTTTAATTTCATTTGCAGTCAAAGATATCTTTTTCATTGATTATTAACTTATGATTGTTGGGAATCTATGCAGTATTTGACTGTTGCTTCTCTAAAGATATTTTGAGGGAAGATGAGATTAAGGTTTACTTCAGTAGCACTGTCAACCAGTTACAGGATCACTTTCCAGATGCTTCTTTTATGGTATTTAACTTTGGTGAGGGAGAAAGGAGGAGCCAGGTTTCTGACATTTTGTCTCACTATGACATGACCGTTATGGATTATCCTCGGCAGTATGAAGGGTGTCCTCTGCTAGCATTGGAGATGATCCATCATTTCTTGAGATCAAGTGAGAGTTGGTTATCATTGGAAGGTCAACATAATATGCTGCTTATGCACTGTGAGAGAGGTGGATGGCCTGTACTTGCTTTCATGCTTGCCTGTCTCCTCTTATACAGGAAGCAGTACTCTGGGGAGCAAAAGACTCTGGACATGGTCTACAAGCAAGCTCCTAGGGAGCTTCTCCATCTCTTGTCACCTGTAAATCCACAACCGTCCCAACTGAGATATTTGCAGTACATCACCAGGAGACATCGTCATTCTGATTGGCCTCTACAATGTACACCCCTGATTCTGCAATCTCTTATCATCAGAGTTCTCCCACTTTTCCATGGGGAAACTGGTCTCAGGCCAGTAGTTCGTATTTGCAGTCAAAATCATTCTACCACTGAAAGAAATTCTAAGCTAATGATTTCAACTCCCCACTCTAAAACACATGCATGCCACTATCAGCAGGTAATGTAAAACTCATGTAACCGAACTCAAAATTTGAATCTGCTCCTGGTTTTGGAAGGATTGATATGAATTTTTTGCAGGCAGAACATATTCCTGTGATAATAGATATTCATGTCCCTGTTCAAGGTGATGTGGTTCTTGAATGCATTCATTTGGACAAAGATATGTTGCATGAAGAAATCATTTTCAGGATTATGTTTAATACAGCATTTATCCAATCAAATTTATTGATGTTAAATCGCGAAGATATCGATGTTGTATGGGGTGCCAAGGATCGATTTCCAAAGGATTTCAAAGCAGAGGTAAGTGATAGTCTTTCATCTATGACATTATCAAATTCTGAAACTGTAGAAACTAGATCTTTTACTTTTCTTTGAATCAGGTACTCTTTCTGGATTTTAATGCTGTTGGATCTACTATCACCAGAGAATCAGTGAGTGGAGGCAATGACGATACAGATGGTGCAGAAGAGGAATTCTTTGAGGTAGAGGAGCTTTTCAGCAATGTAGATGTACAAGGTGGAAAAGGTGACTCTGATGTTTGCATTCTGCAAGGCAGCATACCAGATGGTGGAAATCACATATTGGAAAGAAGGGGGATTTCTCATATTTCTGAAGTTCAAGACAAAACGTTAGATGACGTAAATGATAAAAGTGATCCTCTTCTTCGTTCCGTTCATGGAGGACAAGTGAGAGAAAATTACAAACAGGATGCCAATGTTGCTTCCAGTCTTCTCAAACTTCACGGCAGCATTATGGATGATCAGAAACATAGAAGGGGAACAAAGGAAGTGATTTCTGATGTGCACAGAAAATTTGAAGGCAAATCAGCGACTAATAGGCGCAGGCACCTAGAATCTGATGATATTAAGCAGGATATGGCTTTGACTTGTCAGAATAATTTAGGGTGCAAGGATGACCAGCAGAAAATGGGAACTGAGGTTAAATCACAGCACTCAGGGTCTTTACCTGTTAAAAACCCAGTTGTAACAAAGCATAATGTCAAGCAGCAGGATTCTGATGGCTCTCACACAAAGATGGCAGAAACAAAGACTCATTGGGAACCAGCAAACAAGCAGTCTTCTACCAAGACCATGCAATCATTGTCTTACCAGCCAAGAAAACATGCTGGCCAACCAGCCTCTGTGCCCATTGTTTCTGTTCCAACAGATCATAGTTCAGGTGATGCCTTGAAGTCTACGCGAGTAATTACAAATCACATCTCTTATGAAATCACTGACTTTCCAGGAGATGTGCTTAGACCATTGCCAACATTATCATTACATACTTCAGAAAAATGTACATCTGATAGTCCTTGGCGACCACAAGGTCGTTGCCCTCTATTATCAACTTCTCTACAGGTAAACCCCCCTCCCTTACTCCCTCCACAGGTGGTGCAGCCACCGCTCAATTTTGTTCAATCTCCTCAGCTGCACTCCCCATTTTCACCAACAAAAAGGACTCTTCAGACCCAACCTCCTGCTCCTCCACTCCAACCTTCCCCTCCACCTCCACCTCCACCACCTCCGCCACCTCCCTTGTGTAGACGGTCCCAGCCTCCTTCGCTTCCTCATGAAGAAAATATTCAATCAACAGCCCCTAAAGTACCTCTTCCTCCTCCTTTGATGACTATAGTGTCTTCAAATCGCCCAAAATTAGGATCAACTCCTCCAACATTGCCTAAGCATGGAGCTCCACCCCCACCTACACCACCATATGCACCTCCACTACCTCCTAAGAATGGAACTCCACCACCACCGCCTCCAGCAGCATATGGTAAAACACTGCCACCTCCTCCACCAGCATATGGTAAAACACCACCACCACCTCCTCCTCCCCCTCAAGTTCGAACCACTAGTCTTCATACTGAATCCAGACCTCTAGGTGGTGCAATTCCTCCACCTCCGCCTTTGAGCACTAAAGCGATGAATAAAATTGGATCTGATGTGGGCCCAAGACATTCAGGAGGGCGTAGTGTTTCTCGTCATGTAAACTTGGGTCATCAGGGTTCTCTTGCTTCAGCAAATCGAAGACTGTCTTTAAAACCACTGCACTGGATTAAGGTTACGAAAGCAATGCGAGGAAGTTTGTGGGATGAATTACAAAAGTATGGTGAACATCAAAGGTAATCCTATAATAATTTTTCATTTTTTAAGAAAATAAAAGATTTAGTGAATTTTCTTTCCATGATTATTCTTGTCCAAATCAAAATTGTAATGGTCTTCTTTTGAAAACTATTTTACCTAAAAGCTACTGCAAATAAGTGGAGTCCCGTCGAGCTATTGACTCTTCTCCCATGTGTGCACAGCCCCATCCTGCACACAGAAAGGTAGGAGAAGAGACAAATATCAACTGTACAAATGCCAATAACAAAACTTAAATCCAAGACCTCTAACAAAACCAATGCAACAATATTCTAGGATTTAGCAACTACTTTGCAATAGCTATAGCTGATAGCAGATGCTCACAATCTGTATCAAGCTATCATTTACACTTCTAACTCTGTTAAGACTGTGAAGTTAAAGGGTAATTGCTGCTCAAAATGTATAATTTATATCAAGCTATCATTTACACTTCTAACTTTGTTAAGACAATGAAGTTGAAGGGAAATGGCATCGGCTCACATAATAAAAATATTATGCACAAGTGAGCATTTGATTGAAATTGAATTTTGAATTTTTAGTTCAATAATGAAAAGAAAACGCTAAAAATGAACCAAACATTTGAAAAAAATTAGGAAAAAAAAAAAGCCCAGAATTTTGATATTTGAGATTTGTTTCTTATGAAATACAAAAATTTTACTAGGGTATCTTCCATTTAATGTAACAATGGATGTTATTCATTGAAAGGTAATTGTTACGAATGTCATGATGCAAGAGAACAAACAAGGAATAAAGAATAAAAGGAACTAGCTGAAAGGCTTTTTAATAAAAATAATTACAAGAATGATAAATAAGGCTTATATACCGACATAGAAATTTACTAAAGTATCCTTTTATTTAATAGCTAATTACTTAAATACTACATTACTCTAATAGTAAAATCCAAGTGGTGTTGGGTTGATTGCACTGGGACAATAGTGTGACAAGTTAACACTTCTTTCATGATTTCCTTTTTCTCAAACTGGAAATGGTTTGTGATTTTGATTGGACAACAATTGGAGTCTCCTTTTTGGTGTAGAGCTGTGAAATAAACACATAAGTAAGCTGATATTTACAGAGCATTTTAGGAGGCACTTTCTTTTTCCTCTGTGTTATTGCTGGTTGTTGTATCACACGTATTGATCAAGTCTTCTCCTTGAATGCTAGTGCATCCGAGTTTGATGTGTCAGAACTTGAGACTCTTTTTTCTACTGCACTTCCAAATTCAGCCGACATTTGCTCAGGAGGGAAATCTGGAGGGCGGCGCAAGTCTGTGGGATCTAAACCAGAGAAAATCCACCTGGTAACAATTAAAAATGATTGCTATGATGTTGATATTTTATTTTTAACTGGTTATTGTGCATGATGTCTAGCTTCCTAGTAACCTCCATATGCTCCTTGTCCAGATCTGTGTGGAGAATACATTTTTGTTTCAAGTTCTCTCTTGTTATCTCTGAATTGTTTGATTTTGAAAATTGTTATACATTTTTGTTTCAAGTTCTCTCATTTTATCTCTGAATTGTTTGATTTTGAATGATTGTTCTTGGTGATGCAAAATAAGCAGATGGACCTCAGTTAATTTGTGATCACTTTAATTTTTTATAATGCATTTTACATCCTTTGCTAGGATGGCATTTTCTTCCCTTAATCTTCAAATCAGGAAATTTGATTGCTATAGTCTGATCTGTGGAGGTCATAAGCAACTTTTGGTCCTGGTCACAATATTTGGCTTAAGGAAATTTGATGCTTCTTTCGGATATCTGGGAAGTTCTACAGACTAAAGCCTGCAATTGAGTTTTCACCTACTATAGGGCAATGTAATGCTCTGTTGCTGCTACTAATAGCAAGCCCTATAATTGATGTTGTACAAGGAATGCTAATATGACATGCAAAGAGTTTGGCCATTATATTATACTAGATACCTAAGAATTGAAGGATATGGCTTATTTCACAATTGAGGCTAGCAGATTATGTATTTGATGTGATATAACAAATTTAAGTATGACGGAAAGATATGGGGTTGTGCTATATTCCTTTGTGGCTGATCGCTGGACATTGATTAGCTTGTGCTGCATGTTTGCTAATACTGTTACTGTCTATATGGATATCTATTCCTTATGTCATGTTAAAGCCTCTGAGTGATGGTCTCGATGTTGTACCTTGCAGATTGATCTGAGGCGATCAAAGAACTGTGAAATCATGCTGACAAAGATTAAGATGCCATTTTCTGATATGATGGTTTGTCTTGCTGCTTTTGATTCATGTCACAGAGATTTCCCTTCTGTGGAAGTGTAACTATAGATGGGTATAGTGCCCCTTTCACAGAAGAAAATATGCTTGTATCTATAAGATAAAAATGGCCTTATGGTAAGGGACTCCTATCATAAGTGAGAGGATTGACGAGCAAATCTTGCATGTGTTCAGTTCCAGGCTTAGTTGGAGTTACCTTGCCTGTACTTTATCCTGTATGAAGATATGAGCAGTAATTCCTTGTCAAATTGGATAAACTCTACACAAGTAAAGAGTGATCTGCCAAATAGAGAAACTCTTTTCCTTCTCGTAATAATTTTTTAAGATTAAATGAAGTGGTGCAATTTCACTCCTTTGATCCTGCAGCACTTTAGATTGTTATAGCAGGTTCAGCACCCTTTAAACAGCTATCTTGCCAACTAACTAATAACCAAATTCACGAGGATTGGAACCATACTTCTTTTTTAGCTTTTAGCATGCAACCTTCCTAATTCTAATGCAATTCCCGATTAGCTTACTGTGAAGTTGTATAACAGGCTTCGGTTCTGGCATTGGATGAATCAAGTTTGGATATTGATCAAGTTGAGAATCTTATAAAAAATTGTCCTACAAAAGTAGAAATGGAGCTTCTCAAGGTTGGTGACATATCAGATGTGTTGTAAATGAATCTTTTTTTCTAGACATGTTTTGGACCTTTAAGATGCCCTTTCTTCCAATGATTTTTTTGTCATTCATTGTTAGGGCTATGGTGGTAAGGAGGAAGACTTGGGGAAGTGTGAACAGGTTTGAAGTCCACTACCTTGATTATGTTGCTATTTGTTGTCTTTTAAAATTTTTCAATCTAATTTACTTGACATGCTAAAGGCACTGCTTTACTTTAATCAACCTGATTTCATTAATTGAGTTGCCACTTTAGACAAAACCTTATCACCACAAATTTTCAATTATGGCTGTGTTATTTTTTTTTCTGTTCTTTATAACTATTTCTCTATCTGCACTTCAAGTTTTTTATGTGTTTTTTACCATAAATAATTTTTTTGTGTTCGTGGAAATCTTACCATACTTATATTTACATAGCTTCAAGAACAAATTTTGTCATCATTTGAATCTCAATATCTTTAGGTCATTGGACAATGAGCAGTGATTAATTGGCTTTTGATATTGCAGTTCTTCTTGGAGATGATGAAAGTTCCCAGGGTGGAATCCAAATTAAGAGTGTTCTCTTTTAAGATTCAGTTTGGATCTCAGGTTAAGAGTTGTTCTGGAGGGCAAATGATCAACTTTCTCTAGATCTTTCTTCTTTCTCTTTTTCATTCTTTAGTCCCTTTTGCAGATTTCTGATTTCAGAAAGAGCTTAAATACTATAAATTCTACATGTAATGAGGTATCTATCACGGTCAATCGGCTTTGTTCTCTTTTCAATCAGCTTTGTTCTCTTTGAACTTTCTTTTTCCTTTTTTACCCATTTCTCTATTAATATTGATATAAGCAGGTTCGAAATTCTATCAAACTTAAAGAAATTATGAAGAAAATTCTTTGCCTGGGGAATACACTAAATCAAGGAACTACAAGGGGTAAGTTAATTCGAAATCTTGCATACTTAAAGGTTGATTAATAAGATGTGAAAAACAGGGATTCAATCATCTGACTCAGTTTCAATGAGTTTTCAAGTCATTTATAAACTGTTGCTTTTGTGAGGCCTCAAACACTTTTGGCTTCACACACCTAGTAACACTATGTTATTTTGGGCTTTAGCTAAATTTAAACCAGCAGATTTTAAAAATAAATCAAGGTGAAGTAGCATTTAAAGCATTTAAAGTTTTATTTAGCTATTTCCACATCATAATGGAATTATATTTGTTAATATCTAGTGTGGATTATTTATGGATCATAAGGATTTTGAAAGGTAATTTTTCAGAAATTTATAAAATGGGGTTGATGTAAGTTGCATATAAGGACATGTACTTGTGTGTTTACGATGTGCCAGTGCAATCATGTATCTCCTAATAGGTGCGGTGGTTGTATAGTAGTTGACTAAAGTAATTTCTAGTTACCATACTGAATGACAAGTGGTCTTGACCACTGTTAAATAAAGGGAATAAAAGTTATCATTTGAAGCACCTTGATTTACATTTCCTCACAGAATAGATGTGGACTAAAAAAAATTCAGCCACTAGCATTTAGATTTCTTAGCATTGGGTTTTCCACTTATTCTTGGTTTTAATTTATTAGGTTTGTGGTGATTTCTTCCTTTCCTTTCATTATATTCTCAATATTCTTTTTTACAGGTTCTGCTGTAGGATTCCGATTGGACAGCCTTCTAAAACTCACTGACACCCGTGCTTCTAACAATAAAACAACACTCATGCATTTTCTGTGCAAGGTATAAGACTCTAATTCCTTATTTTTTTATGCAGTTTTATTTGCTGTCAAACAACAGATTGCTTATTTTGATTTCACCAGTTGTTATGATGCCTGACAAGATTTACAAAAGAAAAATGTGGCTAAGTTTGAGAAGAACTTTTCTATAATAGAAAAGGGTAGTAAATTTTGTCCTTTTTTTTTCATCCATGATCTCGAGACCCAGAATCTCTGCCATTGACCAGTCGCCTATTTTGTCAATAAATTCAATGAAAACTCCTAAATTGTCTGAGTTGAAAATGTTTTATAAGTATAAAGAAAGGGTTCACACATTAAACCTTGCATTTAATCCTTCAGTTAGCATATGAAATTGAGAAAAATGCCCCTAGTGTCTTAAAAAGATTTAGAAGAAAAAAAGAAAGAAAAGGTAAAAAATTTTGCACCAAGTGAGATCCCATGATTGATCTTGGTACCATATCAATGCTAGGTTTGTTATAAATAGCTTTCTTTTTTTTTAATGTTGGTCTCCAATGTCTCTTTTCAGAGGGAAAGGAGTTCCACATTTTCCAGTGTAGATAATACAATCAAAGCAGCAGCATTCTAAATTATGTTGCCAAAAAAAAAATGAAGGATCAGAATTAGGAACCCTAATAGACTAACAATAGTAATTTGAAAGTTTCTATAAAATGTGGGCTTCATGTTCTTATCTTTCTGTTGACCTAAAACTTTCTTTTCTTTGCAGCATATCTTTTTCATTATGGCACCCAAATGAGAAACTGACAAATGTACACGTGTCTCTTTTAAACTATAAAATAGTTCTCCCAATTGTAGAATAATAGTGGGACAGTAGGAAGGCACTGGCGGAAGGGAGGCCTGATTACTCCCATTGACTTAGGTTTCAAGGGTTTATTTTGGAAATGGCCTATCCAATGCGGGAGGTAGGGCTGAAATGGTGGGTGCCAATTTCATTGAGTACACCCTTTTTAGAAGGTCAATGGTTGCTAATGTTTGTGCTTTGCTGACATCATACTCTATGATGTTTGGGTCATTCTTTAGCTACGTAGTAAAGATTAATTTTCATCATATCACTTAATACCTGTTTCCAAAAAATAATATCACTTAATACGAAGTTATCATCTAGTATGGTAAAATATAGGATTTTGCCAATATAAGATGGCTGTGTAATTTTTATAATTGTCAAAATGAGACTATTGGAGTATCAAGAGTGGAAGTGAACTGATATTTAGATTTGTTTCATCTTTTAGACTACAAATTTGGGTGCGGGTTTTTCATTTATCTGTATAAAATATCCAGAACAAGGATTCAACTCATATTACATTTTGATGGTCTAAGAAATCTTGGAAGAGTAAGGAAAGATGATTCTATTGTTGTAAGAAGTTCTGTCCCAACCATTCTAAATCCAGTGGCCATACTAAAAGATGGTGCAATCACTGACACATAGAAGAGACATCATACCATAGTAGAGATGAAAATTCAACTAAACTCCCTGGTATTCTTGTATAAAATTTAAAGGGAGGGACAATGGTTCAATTACAAATGTTAGGCAATGGTACGAAGTATTTAGAGAGTCAAGATTAAAAGTCACATGGCTATATGAGTATGTGACCAAATGACAATAGATTTTCATTGTTTGCATGATCTCTAAAAATCTACTAGCGATAATGAAAACTGCAAAATGATTTGCCGAGTTTTTTGCGACATTTATTGAAAATGAAATGTTTACATTGTTGGAGAACAAGTCATTAATAAAGTTTTAAACATAATGTACACCGCCTAGAATATTTGCTAATTTGCAAAACCAAAGTGCCAAAGATACTCTTCTATTGAAGTGCTTGTTTTGATCATTATTTACAAGGAGCAAAAAGTAAAAGAATAATATCAAAAATTTATTGTAAGGCTTTAGATCGAATCCTATTATCTCCTTCCGCCAAAGGGCTATCTGTGCAATCTTATGCATATGTTGCAAAGAGGTTTTTTCTAAAGTCGAATTCATGAGCTCTAGGGTCCCATGGTCCTGGAATGATTCCCCATGTTTCCTCGACATGCCTTAGAAACAGGTTTGATGTCTCCGTGGTAACAGCAAACAGGAGCAAGAGCAAAGGCAGCATACTTGGAAGAACTACCCCTGCCATTACAGTAGAATATTGTTTTCATATTTTAAAGGAAGGAAATATGAAGTGGATAAAAACTTTCTGATATGAGCAGGCTGATACATGTAATGTTTCAAAAATTTTCAAGGAAGCAATGCTTTCAGGCATTTCTGGTTGCAATCAGAATCTGTCAACAAGGGGAATATTACAGTAGGTCTTAGTATAGAAGCTTGGAAGTTAGGTTGTTAGCAAATTCTTGGGTCCATGCTTTACCTTATGGCTATTGCTGTTTCCATTAGGGAACTGGATTGAAGTAATTATATGTAGTTTATTGGAGTGAGTGTTTGAGATTGTGTCTGTTGGCATCAATCTGGTTGAGCCTGGATTTTTTGTTTTTGTTCATCACCATGCACATCTCTGTATTTCTGTGCATTTCTATACTTATTAACATATACAAAGTTTTGTTTTGCAACCCAAAAAAAAAAAAAAAAGAAAAAGAAAAAGAAAAGAAATGAAGAGAAATGAAAAGAAAAGAAAAAGAAAAGAAATGAAGAGAAATGAAAAGAAAAGAAAAAGAAAAAATAAAAGAAAAAGTTTGGGATCAACATTCTGTTGAGGATTCTGGTATAGTGGTCCTTATTTCTTACCATGGGTGGGATTATATGTTAGATATGGCATTTAGATGAAATGCATACCTAACCACAGTTGGTAGTGTTTATTTGGCAAAAGTGGAAGACCTTATGTCTGCTCTTTTTGTTTTCTCTAAATTTGAATCATCTATTTGGTATTATAAGCATCGACATACTTAGAAGAAAGAACCAGCAATTTATGAATACAATTGACAAATGGTCTGTTTACTACAAGAGAAATATATAAACGGTCTTGGGAGTGAGTTCTTGTGAATCTTTGGTGTCTATGGCATGGTTTCTTCAAGGGTTCTTGTGAATCTTTGTTCCAAGAGCCTTCAAACTTCAACCAGTACTTAATGTTGCATCTGTGATCCAATTATTGAGTTTTCTTGAACCACAGGTGCTTGCCACAAAGTCACCATGGCTCCTGAATTTTCATGAGGACCTAGTTAGCCTGGAAGCAGCGTCTAAGGTTATCATCCTACTCCTTTCACTTTTTCAAATGTTGTAATTGGCACATCATTGCATAAGCAGTTGTTGCCAAGCAGATTCAATTGAAGTCATTGGCAGAAGAAATGCAAGTAATTCTGAAAGGCTTGGAAAAGGTCAAGCAAGAACTTGTTGCATCTGAAAATGATGGTCCAGTCTCAGGTGTTTTCAGAAAGGTATTCTCAGGTTTTAAAGTTAATGTTATTCATGGAATTATATATTGTTGTACGTCCTAGGATGCACGATGATCAAGGTTTATTTCACTAATTAATATACTTTCAGCCTTTGTATTTCTAATTTAGCCTTAAGGAAAAAAAATGCATGTGAGGTAAACAAAAAATATTTTTATATCCCACTTTTTGACAAAATATATTTTAGATATTGACTTGTGCTTTTGTTTAATCAACAACATACAGTGTTGAGAATGATTACATTCTTGATTTTGTTGAATTAACAAATTAGTGCCAAGAGGTTCTTTGTAATTTGCCGGATATCTCATCCGAATGTAACTCTTTATATTAATATAATATAGTTTCTGTTTCAAAAAAAAAAAAATTAGTGCCAAGAGGTATGCTGTTGAAGGAGAAACATAACCGGCAACTTGGATGGGGTGGAAGACAATTTTGTCGGGGACACCCTTTAAGAAGTCATTAATACTAAAGTTAATGTTGGGCCATTCTTATCATAACCTGGAAACTGACCTGACGTCTTGCATGGGATATTGTTCTCACCAACCTGCACAATTAGAAATAAAAGCCCGCTCTAACCTTATTGAGTTGGTTGAGTTTTCAGGTTGGCAAGTTGAATGAACACCCTTATTGTAGACTGTGTCAAACTGTTTAGGAAAATTTCTAAAAGTGTCATCTTATTCTATTTGGTAGCCAATTAGTCATCTGTGTAGTAGCACTATACCTAAAACATTTGATATATTTAATTATATCACCATACTCACCAAGGTACAAAATTCAGATTGTAAATGGACTTTGGATTTATCATTGTTTGAAAATTAGGTGTATTTTGTCGAAATTAGCCAAATTATTCAATATTTTATGCAGCCAAACTAGAGTTACAATGTAAGAGAAAATATCAAAAGAGTCGAAAAACTCAAGGAATTCAGCAAAGTTCATTAAAAATTGTCAACTTTGACAAAGTTTGAAAAAGAATGAGATTTTGACCTTGATAATATAAAAAGTTATGAAAATATCTATATAAAATTTTTTTTTTAAAAAAAGCAACTGATGCTCTTTGAGAAAATTATAAATCAATCCATTTACCATAAACACAAGTGTTGGGTGGAGATTGAGCAAGAGATTTGTGAGAACAATTTAGAGTTTGTTAAACTTAAAGTTTAATCATTACAAAATATGGTTTAATATATATATTAACGTACATATATGTGTGAACATATACTATATATTATATACAATATGTTTATATATGTTAACATATTGTATATATTGACATATATATTAATATTATATGTTATATAATGAGTAGTTATCATCACATAACTATGTGATATCTGATATGATTTAAACATTGTTAAAGTAAAAAATATGCTTCTAAACATTTTATTTATACTTTTATATGTTAGAAGTATCTATTTTATGTTTGTTTTCATTATTTATCGTAGTAATTATGCATATTTTGACATTTAAATGTAAATTCTTTGGACCTGTCTAAGTTGTTGAATTTTTACAAGAAATTTCCTAGACTTCTCAAACTTCTTCAATTTGATTCAAATTCATTAAGGTCGAAGTTTGGTGCGAGCTTGAAGTTTCAAAACTTGGGTTTATGAATAGAATCATAGATGTTTGTACAACCTTTTGTATATACATTCTTGGATTTCAGTATTTTCCCTTTTTTCACTTGATAAAATCTTCCCTAATTGCTATGATATTCATGAAGAGGATACTCCTTCACATACTTGCTTACATAAGCTGCAAATCCACATGCCATCTTGTTATGAATCACAATTACCCTACATGCTGCTATAAGCAATACCAATTCAACTCTCTTGAAAAGAATTAGTGTCATGTGGATTGAGGTGCTATACTGCTATTTCAACTACACCTACCAAATCACCATTCAATTGTACACTTAAATTGCATCAAATCATGTATTGACACGTGATTTAGTGAAGTCTAGATGTGATGGAGTGATGCAGTTTCAACTGCAACAAATGTAGCATTACACTCATGAGAAACATATAGCATAAACCTTTCAAGAGGAGTTGAAATGCCCCTTCATAAACAGACACATAAAGACGCATCTATTTGTTTTTTTGAATCTCATGTTTCTTCATTTGTTATAGCATGAGTAAATTTCCCTGGATAAAATGAATTTTCACTTGTGTGTTAGCAGCACACATCATTCCTCCTCCCCTCCTTGTCAATCCCAACAAAAAAGCTTCCAAATTCTTCCATATTACTTTTTAAAATAGGAGAGAGAGGGATAGATCAAAAATAGCCGAGACGGCAGAACTTTATAACTCTCTTTTTCGGTACCAGTGGGATATCTATAAACTAATAATTAGCTGGAAATGAGTTAAACCTTGATTGCAATGAAAGAACATTAGTCATAGTACAAACCACCAAGCACACCAGTAAAGCCTCTCCCCAACTAACATAGTGTCATGTGCATGAATCCACTTTCTCCACTGCACTTGATCAAGGGCTATGTCAGCATTCAAATTACAAGAAGTTAAACATTTCTTAATCTCTCTGTCCTTGTTAGTTTAGGTCTATCTCTAACCCTACCATTTCCATGCAGTTTTTAAAGGTTATCCTTCCTAAATGATGCATATTAAAGGCCTATGCATCCAAACAATCTCAGTCAGTTCTCTGTCACTTTTATCTCTAATTGGTGCTACTCTTACTATTTTCTGAATATGCTCATTTCTATTTTTTTTTTTCTTTTAAAGGTTTTACCACATCCATATTAGCATTCACATTTCTGTTATACTTTGTTAACAATGTTTTTTAATCATCTAAAAGTTTGTGCTTTATGGTATGGCTAGCCTGATATCAACTCTATAATTTTTTTCTTAACTTATTCGTAGTGCGTAGAAAATCATTCTATTAAAGATATAAGAATTATTAAAATGATGGATGTATTGATCTTTTGTTGTCATCATACCTGTGTTTTATCACTTTTGTCCAGACATTGAAGGAGTTTGTCATTATTGCTGAAGCAGAAGTAGTATCTTTGGTGTCACTATATTCCGGAGTGGTATGGTCATTCAACTGTCATCTTTAGTATCTTTTTGGTTATCCTTGGCTTCTGATGCTCTCTGTTTTGTCCTTGTCTGGATCATTTACAGGGTAGAAATGCTGATTCGCTCTCTCTTTATTTTGGCGAAGACCCCGCCCGCTGCCCATTTGAACAAGGTAACTTTTAGATGGCTCAATACCTCAAATCTCCATTCTTTTGCATTGCACCTAGATTGCCGGATAAATTATATTTTGAAAGTGAATCCCTCAAGCAGGGCAGACTCTGTCTTCGTGTTAGCCTATGAGGGCACCATTTGATGTTACCAACACCAGTAAGCCTATCTGGGAATGCTAATTATGACTACACATCAGACAATACAAATAAAGATACAGCGAAAAAGAAAATGAGTAACATGGAACCGAAAGAAATAATAAAAAGTAAGAAGAAAAAGGCAAGAGAACTAACAAGAGTAAACATAGATCTATACAATTTGCTGACATTCTAGCTTGGCATGCTGCGGCTGATCTGTAAAGTGAAGATAAAAAAGAGAAAAAAAAAAGAAGGAAAATCAGAGCTCAAACTCACAGATTCAAATGTTTGGTAAACAATATAATTTAACGGAAAGCAAACTAGGAAGTATAAGAAAAAAATCTGAATCTTTTGTCCTTCTTGCCTGGTTGAATGTGAGATTATGTGCTACTACACTATTAAGAAGTTGGTAAGTTGTACACCATATACATGCACACACACACACACACACATATATATGTATGTATGTATGTAAGTATGTACAGCAACCGCTCTCAGTCCCCATAGCAGATTATGTGATTTGCTGATTTTAAAGAGAAAAGGTCATAGAAATGATGCTTTCCTTTGCATGTTAGATTGTTCAATGACTGAATGCAATGTAATTCAACAAAATCTTTTTTCTTATATATGGATTAGTTACATGAATCTATTTCCTTCAATCTAGTGTATCAATGGCTAATGTTCAATTATATTATGAATAGTTATAGCTTTATTAGTTATTGCTATCCACATTTTTTGTAAGTTCTGCTTTTCATCTATTATTACTCTTGAATAGTAATGTCACTCTTTCTAACTGGCACATATAATTGTTAGACAAAACCATTTTTAATAATAAATAATACTTCATGATTAAAAATCAATTACATTGACATGCGGAATTCGATGGATCTTTTTTTTTTCTACGTCTATATTTTACTTATTGTAGGGAAATTAATGTAAATCAAGATAACTTCCAGATCTCAATTTGTGTTCACATGGAATTGTCGGAATTTTCAGCTTCCTAGAGGCTCTCAGTTAGACACCTTATGCCCCTGTTGCACACTAACATGGGTCCAACTCATAGTAAAATTGTTTCCGACCAAGAGATTCTGATATGAAATGGATCCATGAACCATATAGATAGATCTATTGTTGAGTTATCAACTTATAACCAGTAGAATGAAAAGAAATTTGTTCAAAAGTTTATCAATGAGGATTTTCTATTGCGATGACTTTTGATTATTATTTTTATAGTTGACAAAAATTCGTAAAAGATCTTTTGCATTATGCTAAACCCGAGTACTTTGTTGGAACATTATGGTAAGATTATTTTTCTGATAAAATGAACATTTTGGAGTTTAGGAGATCATAAATGTGAATTATTACTTGTCACTTAGAAACGTGTAACTGAACTACAACACAATCGAGAGCCTATCTTAGATTGGATGTAGGTAGACAAAAGATATCTTTTAAGTCATAGCCAACCTGATTAGTAAAAAAAAGGTGAATGTGATGCATGAGAGTCTAACCACTAGAGGGTGTCTATGGAAGAGATGACGTATTCAGTCTTACCTCCATCATTTGAGAGGTTGTTTCCAGATTCAAAACTACAACCTCTATTCATGACGGATCAAACTCAACCATTGCATTAAATGCCAACTGCATTGAATAGTGATGAAAGATGCTTAAGGTGCATTTCAAGGCATAGAATTAGCTGTGAGGCTGCAAAAACCAAGGAAGATGGACTTAAGTAAATGAAAATAATAAAAAAATGAGTCAATCAAATGTGAGCTATGGAAATTTCTGCACAGCACAACTTGTTCTATGAATTAGGTACCATAAAAGTCAAGATGAGTGTGACACACTTGCTACGTTGTGGGAGAGACCTAGATAATTTAGATGAATCAAGAACTTTGTTGCCAAATTGGTAGGGCAATGACAGGGTGATTTTATCTGCTTAAGTAAGTTAGTGCATGGGAAAAGCATATGATATTGTTTAATATAGTCTTAGCTGTTAAGGGTTTTGAACTTAAAACAATTTATGTATCTACTGGTAAGCATTGTAAACTTTTGAGAGATAACTGACTAAGGTGGTCTGAACATGTGCAACATGAGCCTTTGGATGCACTGGTTAGAAAGGGCGACCACAATAACACTAAATGATAACAATTAAGGTAAAGGAAGGCCTAAAATGACATGACAAAAATAATTAAGAAAGATTTGATTTTTTATGATTTAAATACCAACTTAGGCATTGATAAATTAGAGTGAGAGAAGTTGATTGATTCATTTTACTTACCCAACCTACCAAGGTTTGGGAAGTGTTTAGGGGCAAAAACATTTTATGAGACTCTTTGACCTACAAATTTGAAGTCTCCTACTTTCACGCGACTCACAGGGTTCAACAAGTAATCAATATTTCACAGTAGCAATGGAATCGGGAAAAGTATACAAAACTTAGATTATATTTTCAAATTGTTTATATAAAACGGAAATGTATCTAATTCGATCTATTATCAATATTTTATTTTATTATATAGTTGTTAGATTTTAGTCAATCTAATTAGGAAATTGCTGTTCATATTAAAATGAATTGAGATTGATAAGGAGTTGGTCAATGTTGCTTGAACATGATGCTTGATATAAATAACTCGCTTCTTGGTCTTCGACCCCCTTGGTCACTACAAACGCTCATGATCAATGCAATAGAATCCGTCTATTTATCTAGCTCTTGAACCTTTATCTCCCGCCATTTGTTGTCTATGGGTACTATTGGGTTATGTCTGGCCCCATGTGATTAGTGGCAAGTGGGGTCCATGATCCATCGTCTTAAAAAGAAAATGTAGCTGACCCCTTTTGTTGGGAAAAGGCTTGATTGAGTTAAATTTAAAAAATAAGATTCGAATAGAAAAATAAACTTGGACTCATTTTTATAATGTATTTGCAAATTATTTAATGTGTGTGTGTGTTTGTGCCCCAATTGATCGCATTGAAAATCTTCTTGATGATTTCATGTAAAAATGATAAGAGTTGAAGCCTTCATGTTGAACAATCAAATTGGCATTTGTTCCCAAGAGATTAACCATGGAAACTTCATTATTGTGGAGATCAATTAAGAGGTATCGGCGGAAAAAGAATGAACTTCTAGTGGTCTTTATTGTTTGAGGGAAAGTAGTACCTTGAAGAGGTTAATGCTTTCCCAATTTTTGTAGTTTAAACCTAGAATCTATCTTAAGCCATTCACTTTTTGCACTAGTTATGCATGAATTTACCAATTGTACATAAAAAAAAAATGTTCCATGATGTGTGTTGTTGGTCACAGTATTGTTGATTAATGAAACTAAATCTGGAGTAAGTGTTAAGTTAGAGTTGTAAGCAACAACTAACTCAATTTAGAGACAACCTCTCAAATGGTGAAAATGAGCCCTAGGGCATATTTAGCTGATAGTAATATTTTCCCTTTCGTTAACCCCATCTTTCACATGGAGACAAAGATATGGTAAAGATTTTAGGTGTTTGGCATTCATATCTAAAAGGTTTGTCATTAGCAAGACTAAATGTGTGAACCTATCTCACAAAGGAAATGGACATGTTTGTCAAAATAGAATATAAGTTGAAGGTTTGTTGCAAAACCCCACACCTGAGCTTGGAGGTTAGGTTGGGGATAATATTGGTACTAGTAAAGATCCAAACCATCCTGATAGTGGTATTGTTGCCAATGGTTTCTAGGACACACGTATAGGAGTATGTGCACATGCTCATGGTCGCAAATGGTCCCTAGAGATGATGTGATGGTTGATTTGGTAGGGATCATGCAGTGTCCTCGAGGTGAAAGTTAAATTTCAGTCCAAACTAGAAATTTGATGAATACGTTTAGACTAGAATAATAGTCCTACATAGAATATGGGCATGTTTATCACATATAATATTAATTTGAATCTAGCTCTCATTAGTATTGGGGCCTTTTTGAGTGAAACTGCACTCCTGAGCCCAAATGTAATTTAGTTGGGGATAATATTGATGCTAGTAGGGCGACAAAGAGGGGTTGCTTCTGAAAGTGGATTTCACAAAAGCCTATGATTCTGTTCGGTGGAGCTACCTGGATTTTGTGCTATAGCAGAAAGCCTTTGGGGAGAAATGGAGAAGATGGATAAAAGCTTGCCTGCAGACAATAAACTATTCAGTTTTCATTAATGGAAGACCTAAAGGAAAGTTTGATGCTCATAGAGGATTGCGACAAGGTGATCCGCTTTCCCCATTTTTGTACACAATAGTAGCAGATTCTCTGACCAAAATTCTTGAGCAAGCAGTAGAGGTAGAGGGGCTGGAGGGCATGCTGGTAGGCAAAGATAAAATCCAACTCACCCATCTTTTGTTTGTCGATGACTGCTTGATATTTATGCAGAACCGAAAGGAGGAAATAGAGGTGGTCATGGAATCTCTCAATGCATTCTGTTTCCTGGTAGGGCTAGACATAAACAGAAAGAAGAGTCAGCTTTTGGGCATCAATATGGAGGAAGGAATGGTGAACAGTTTGGCTCCAGGCCTAAAGATCTCATTTGGAAAATGGCCGATCCAATATTTGGGACTGCCATTGGTAGGACATCGGAACAGAACTGGATTTTGGGATCCAATGTTCAAACCATCAAAAAAAGAATAGCTGAGTGGAAAAAGAGTTACCTCTCAAGAGGTGGTAGACTTCTTTTGATAAAAAAAGCCTTGGAAGCTTTGCCGACATATTTTGTGTCTATTTTTTGAATTCCAAACAAGGTGGCTGCTAATATTGAGAAATTTATGATAGACTTTTTTGTGGCAACAGAAAGAGGATCATCGAGGTCGTAACTTGGTGAAATGGGATTAGTTATGCAAAGACATAAATCATGGAGGCTTGGGCATAGGTGGTTCGGCAAGGAGAAACATTGCCGTAAGGGGCACATGGTTGTGGCGTATGCAAGAAAAGCCTGGGACAATGTGGGCAAGGATAGTAAAGAGCATATATGGGGCTAAGGTTCACGACAAGGAAGCTAGTCTGAAGAGGAACAGTAGTCATTGTTCTCCACGAAAGGATATCTACAAAATTTATGAGACTTTCATACCACACATAATGTGGAAGGTGGGTAAAGGGGATAAGGTAAATTTTTGGGGGGACACTTGGTGTGCGGTACAAGGAAACTAAGAGATCAATCTTTGAATTCTTAAAACGTAGCACAGAGGCGGACAAAGTGCATTGGGGATGGAATTTACGTGTTCGCAACAGTATAGGAGAAGGATATATGGCAGAATTGAGTGAATTATTGTCTATACTTCATAGCTTTAACTTAGACGATACAAATGAAGAAGACAGGCCACTGTGGTGTGGGGAGGACAATAACGGTTGTGTGATACAGGGAGACTAAAAGATCAATTTCCTCTAGTGTATAGGCAGTCCACCACACCTGATGCGTGATTTTTGAATTCTTAACCCGTAACATGGAGGGGGATAGAGTGCATTGGGGATAGAATTTACATATTCACAGCAGTATAGGAGAAGGATATATGGCAGAATTGAGTGAATTATTGTCTACACTTCATAGCTTTCACTTAGACAATACAAATGAAGAAGACAGACCACTGTGGTATGAGGAGGACAATAACAGTTTCTCAGTTCGATCTTTTATGACGAAATTGAATGTTGAACCAATCTCACAATCGAACATTCTAGCATAATTCATATGGAAGACGAAAGCCCCTACAAAAGCGCGCATCTTAGCTTGATTGATTAGTTTTTGTAAGCTAAACACTGCAGATAATCTTCAAAAATGTTTTCCTCAACATTATTTGAATCTTCAATCTGTATCATGTGCAAGAACGGTTCAGAAACAGTCCAGCAGATCTTCGGGGAGTGTAGGGTGGTGCAGTGAGTTTGGAGCTGGTGGAATCAGAAGCATAGGAGCATAGTTCCGCCGCTTGCAGATAATTTGTTCCAAATTCCTGAAGTAGTCTCAGCCTCCAAGATTCAGCGATATTAGAAATCCATTTTGTTTTCTATTTGATATTGCATTTGGGAGGAAAGAAATGCAAGACTTTTCTTGTACAAGAGTAAATTGGAACAGCTTGTTTGGGAAAGGTCCAATATTTGTGTTTGCAACTTGAATCTCTATAACAAAATTGGAAAAGGATTATAAGTTTGGGGACTAGTTATGTAATGGGGGAAATATCATTCGTCCCTATGATTGTTTTTGTAATGGGTTGCACTGTCCGGATATCTCGTTTGGCAGTGTATGTAATCTCTATCCTTATTAATATATTTTAATAGTTTCCTTTCAAAAAAAAAATATTGATGCTAGTAGATGTTCAAGCCCACCCAAATCTGAATGTATCAAATGCGATTTTAGTCAAAGTTGAATATTGGGATTGCAAATAAAATAGTGAAATTGCAAGCGACGAGATATCCAAGAGTGAAATTTTAGATTGGAACCACTATGCCTTAAAAACGAGAAATGAGTGAGAAAATAAATCATATGATTAGCACGAGATGAGTTAAGTGGAGAAGTGCCTCTGGATTATCGTATGATCAACGCATCTCATTGTAGTTATAAGGAAAGTTCCACAGAACTACTATTAGATTTGGGCCAACCGTGCTCCTTGAATCAAAATGTTGACCAATAGAGAAACAACGTGTGAACAAATTAAGTGTAACATAAATGCGTATGTTAAGATGGATATATGGTAAACATTAAAAGATAAAATTAAATAAGCATATAGCCTAGTTGGAGAGAAATAAAAGATAACCAGTTAAAGTGGTTTGCATACATGCAACAAAGACCTTTGGATGTACAGTTAGGAAGAGTGACCTATTAAAAAACCAAAATAATGATAGAGGTCGAGGAAGACATGAAATCACTCAGATTGAAATACTTAAGAAGGGTATAAATGCTTGTAATTTAAAAGGTGACTTAACCCTTGATAAGTTGGAATTGAAGAACCCGATTCATGTACCTAGGCCCCATAAAATTAGGAAAAAGCTGATCTGAGTGGAATGGAGTACTTGAGGTGAAAATGCTCAAATGACACCTTCACAACATTAATTGAAATTGCAAGCCAAGGAAGCCTAGCAGATCAAAGAAATGTCTGTCTTCACAATCTACTAAATGGAAAACATGTATATATTGGTTGTTAGGAACGGATCGATAGTTTTAGAAATGATAGGGAATGGTATTACTATATTTATATGTATTATACCTATGATTGGATTCATTGGTGATTGTACTTTGAACAGTGGTACATTCGACCATATATATATATATATATATATATATATATATATATATATATATTTTTGAACAGAAACTGTAAATTATATTAATATTAATAATAATGTAACAAAGTTATATGTGTGTATATATGTATGTAAGTATGTATGTATTGTGCTTTCTTCACTTTTGATTCTTCTTATCTCTGCTTTTCTTTTTTGTCCTATGATCATAATGATGTTTTTCAAGTCTATTTATGGTACATCATTAATTAGCTTTGTATCAAACTTATAAGTCATACTTGGATTATTATGTGACTAAAAATAAACAAAGATTTAAAATAGATTTGGATTATCAATTTGAGTACATGGCCTGAAGGTAGGAATTTAAGCAACCCTCTTACTTTGGTGATTGAAGGGAAAGTTTTGAAGTCCTCATAGCTAATTACTCTTAGAGATCATTTGCTGGGTCTTTAGTACGAATTGGGGAAGAAGTGTTTTGAGTAGATATATTACTATTTAATTAAGGGTATTATATATCCACACCATGTTGAAGACTAAAGCTAATGAAAACTGAAAAGCATTTGACACGGTTATGTGGGCAATCAGGGCCTGTTTAAAGATGAAAAAACTCTCTCATGATTGGGTTTCCACAATCATTCATCACTTGATCATTTGACTTGATGATGCTTGGAATGTTTTCTTTGAATCTAATGCTATTTCTGGACACTGCAGTTACATCTACGCTTCTAAATTTTGTGAGGATGTTTCGAAAAGCACATGAGGAGAACTGCAAGCAGGCTGAAATGGAGAGAAGGAAAGCCCAAAAGGAGGATGAAATGGAGAAAGCAAAGGGTCTCAACCGAACAAGGAACATTGTGAAATAGACAAAGTGATTTCCTATAACCACCTTAAATCACGGAAACTTGGAATGAGGCCTTCATCTTGTAAAAGTCACCTTTTCCATAATTGCAGTGTCATTTGCAAAACATGGGTGATAGATGACCACAAGCAATCCTTATGGTGGCCAGGAAGTTGATGCATCAGAGATTGAGACTTTTTGCACATTGTCAAGCAGAATGGTGTGGCACATACAAGGGCAGAGATTGAGACGTGCCCAGAAACTGATGACAGGAAATATGACATCCATTGCACCAACCATCTAGCTTCTTGTTTCTGGGAACCTATTGGTGACCATTCTACAATGCTGTACGGCAATGAAAAAGCAAAGCTACTTGTCCCATTGAAGTATGGAGCTTGGTGGCTCGGGGGCTTTTTGGTCATTCAAACAATTCTTCAGCCCTTAACCAAATGCCCAGGCAGGAAGCATATACAATTGGGTAGGTCTCACAGAAAGAAATGGTCATTCGACCATGCTGGCTGCATGATCATGGTCATGGTCATCCACCCTATTGATCATTCAAATTTCAACACAATCAATAAAGAATTTATAAAGTTCTTACTAGAGCATGGTTTGGGATTTATAGCCTAAAGAAGCCAGCATTGATCCGGGAAGCTTGGAACTAAGGATAGTTCTAATGGTATGTTCTGCCCCATTTCATTTTAGCCAAATCATTTATTGGTAAACCTCAGATCTTGAATTCTTATTTTGTATACAAATCTAACTTGGTTCCTGTTTGTAATAGGTTTCCACTGACAACAATATCAGATGCTTGCTTGAACATGAAGCAGATGTGGCATGTGGGTATCAAATCTTTTAAACAATGTATAAATTTCCAATCTCTTTTCATAATGTGTATCTTTTCATGTACAATAAAAGTAGCTCTTCTATTTTTTTAATCTTCCCGATTTTAACAGGAAGCATTGAGATTCTGTTTAACAAATATGAAAGTAGAAAGAGATCAAATCACCAAATGCATGTATTATAGTATCTTTTTGCTCAATTCTTATGTCAGTTTGGTCTTTATTTTATTTAAGTTAGCACTTTATCTCTATGATGAGCAGTTTCCACTTTATTTTTATTTTTATTTTTAAGAGTAAACACCAGAGAAATATTATTAATGGCAAAATGAAACAAGAACAAAGTGGGAGCAGTACTGAAATTACAGTAAGAAAGCACAAGGCACTCAGAGAAGCATACTCCCATTCCTAAATTCGTTCATTGGACTAGAAGCCCATCAGAGTTGAAGGACTTTACCCACGAGCTTGTTAACAAAATCATCAACCGTCCTATTCCCACCATTCAAGATTCGGTGACTGCCCCTATCCACTCCATATCATCAAGGAGAAAGAGCAACTGAAAAAAGTAAATAAATAAATAAATGACCTGGATCATCAGCATCTTTATAGGACAAGAAGCAGCAGTGAGGAAGTAAACAAAAGGCAAATGGGTCTGGAGCTCATTACCTATGATAAGTTTCTTGTGAACAAGGTTCCAACTACACAGCGTTACTTTTAGAAGGAACAAGAGCTTCCCAAATGCAAGTAGACAAAGGAAGAATAGCGCAGGAAGAACATCAATTAAGAACTGAAACAAAGAGGAGCATGAATATTTATTTATTTTTATTATTATTATTTTTTGGAACAATCAGATAGGAGTCAACAAAATCAAATTCTACCCTTTGACCCATAGTTATAAGGTGTAACGAAGGGTACATATACCC
Organism: Tinospora cordifolia; assembly: GCA_030144865.1. NCBI lineage: Eukaryota > Viridiplantae > Streptophyta > Magnoliopsida > Ranunculales > Menispermaceae > Tinospora > Tinospora cordifolia. Next base: position 21,265 of record JAJIYU010000218.1, on the reverse strand, counting down.
CTCTGCCCTCACCTGCGCTGAGGGAGAAAGAAGGTAGATGAGGTTACAAGTTCCCTTGGTTACGCACTTACACCTCCATCTTTTTTCTGTTATTATTATTGTAGTTATAATTTTTTGACTTTAAAAAAAATTTATAAACTAATTAAATTAAAATTTTAATCATATTTACTAAAATAATAAAATCCTTTTTCATTTTTATTAATTTTCTAAAATAAAAAATTAATAGATAAAACTATTATGTATTCGATATTTTCAGTATTTTATAAAATATAAAAAATATATAATTTTAAGTATTTTACTAAAAGATTATGTATTAAGTATGTTAGTTGTTAAATTTCTAAAATAAACTTTTGAAATGAAAAAGTATTAACAAATTTATTAGAAATGCATATATTTATTTTTGGGATGCGTATTTTAAAAATAAAAGTAAATATTTGATGTGATTCTAAACTACATCTTTAAACATTGAAGAGTGTAATATATAATAGAGAAGTGTAATGAATAAGGTTATAATAGAGTGATGATGTGACGATGAGGTGATATTTCTATTACACTCAAAGAGTTAATATACCATGGATACCCTTAGAGTTTTCGAGATGGGAATATGCTACTGAGTGTGGGCCCCTAAAGCAATGTAACACCCAAACTCTCGAACCTTTAACATTCATAATAAGCGACATATTTGTCTCGCAGCTTGAGACATAATTATATTCGTATGCAGTGACTTCTACTTTCTATTCAGGAATCAGAATATTACTATTTCTCGTGTCAATCATTCTCATTTTTTGGTTACATCAGAGCACATCCTAAAGTACAAAAAGTGCATAAATAAATTGGCTTTGAAATATATTAATAATAACATTGAGATCAAATAATAACTAAAAAAGGTTTTGATTTAATATTGAAATTGAGAACAAAATTGTGGGCCCTATGGCTAAGTTTCAACAACTAATATATGATCCAACGACTGATCTCTAACTAATAAATAGAGCTAAACATGGTGGGTCACATGCCCTACAATAGAAAAATAGAAAATAGAGTTCATTTCCTACAACGTCCTCAACTAAGAAGTGTACTACTACCAATGAATGTCCCCCATTAAGCCCAGAATATCGAAAGTAACTCTCATAGGTCAATTACCTATTCATGACCCTATCTTAGGAGTAAAGTCTCAATTCGACTATCAGCCCCATCTTACTACTATCACAATAGCATTAAGACCCGCTTTCAGTTGGGAACACCTAGGATGACACTAGACCACTGCCACAGCATCATTACGCCAATATGTGATTAAATCCCTTAATCATCTTTATTTAATGACTTCTAGCATACTCACAGTATCATTATTGCAATTATAACAACCTTAGAGCCACTCTAGGGTTATAAATGTTATCAGAGCCGCTCTAGGTGTGATGGCGGTGTGAGTTTTTAGGACAGGACTGCTCCAAAGGGGGTAGATTATAATATTCCACATCGACCCGACACTAGAGTGACACCTAGGCTAAATGAGCAATTGTAAGCCTTTCTAGTGCTGAGCACTTTTGGGAGATTTATATTCGAGCCTTGCCAAGAACAAAACCCTACACCGAGTCAGTGGTGGCTAAAGTGGGGACAATATCGTTACGGTGGGCCCGAGTTGTTACTAATGGTATCAGAGCCGCTTTGTGTGTGATAGAGGTATGAGTCCTAAGGACAGGACTGCTCCAAGGGAGGTGGATTGTAATATCCTACATCGGTCTGACACTAGAGTGATGTCTGGGCTAAAAGAGCAATTGCGAGCCTTACTAGTGTCGAGTGCTTTTGAGAGACCCAAGTTCAAGTTTTGCCAAGAAAAAAAACCTACATCCAGTCAGTGGTAGCTAAGGTGAAGACAATATCAGTACATAGTGGGCCCAGGTTGTTACACAAATATAAATAAACAACACATTTTAATAAACTTCACAAGGCACATATAACATTTCTTCTAAATAGTATTTGATATTCATAAATCACATAACATGCCATCAACACTATAAAAAACAAGCAATCTTCCACACAACTGTCAAACATATCTCTAACATGTTTCTAAACATTCAATAAATGTAAACAACAAATCATGTTTCATATTTATAACTAAATCCTCACCTTTAATGCGTAAATCCTTCTGATCTTAGTATTCCAAGCCTTTTCAAGTCTTTAACCTTTTTTCTTCACTCAAGGAGAGAGCAGGGAGACTCTTTTTCTCTTGAGCTAGAGGAGAACTAAGAAGAAAAAGGAAGAAGAGAAGAATGAGGAGACTCTCTTTTTTTGAAAATAAAGAAGAGAAGAATGAGATGGGATAGTTTGAGGGGAAGAGAATGGTGCTACTTATAGGGTACGATTCATATTTTAATATATTCCACCAGCCTACTATTCATATTTTAATATATTCCACCACCATATTTCACTACTCATATTTTAATATATCTCACCACCCTACCACTCATATTTTAATATATCCCATCACCCTATTCTACTACTCATATTTTAATATTTTAATTTTTATTTTTGTAAAATTACTTAGGGGATAATTAGGATAGTGTTAATTTTTTTTTTTACGTTTCATGTGAAGTTATATTCCACCCTTAAAAAGCAAAAGTCCCATTTTACCTTTGTGTATTTAATGTGTTTTCACAATTTCATAAACTCATTTCTATATTCTTAATATTCAAGAATTTTTGAGGGTATTACAAGTAATATTCTCAGTGAAATGAGCAATAGGATGGTTATGAGATGTAACGACACAATAAAGTCTTGGAAAGAGTTCAACTAAGGTGAGGAGGTATCAAATAGCCATTTGTCTTTCCAAAAACAAAAGGTCTTACCATCCCTAATAATTGAAGTAAAGTGAGAAAAAAACAAGGGAAGTAAAGATAGAATGAATTCTCAAGGACCATGATAGGGGAATCAGATGGAAGGATAGTCTACTTGTTAAACTCATTGGATCGATACTAGTAATAATCTTTCCCAAAAGGACATTTCTTATTTATAGAATCTTTAAATCTATTTTGCACACAAAGCCTTATTCAACCATAGAATATTTCCTATGCCCCAACCACTTTTATTATTTGGTTTGGGAACAACTTTCCAACTAATGAGATGAAACCTTCCCTCTTTGTTCAAACCTTTCCATAAAAAGTTAAGATAAAATAAAATAAAAATGTTTAATTTTTCGCTCTATGATTGAGGCAAGAGTCATTAGCATATGAAAAACAGACGTAAAATAGATAGGACTGTCACTATTTGCATCTTACCTTTTACCAAATACAACCTAGTGTCTAAAATGTTTTCATTTTCATTGATGCCTACTATATGAAAATTGCAAAACTATCCCCACTTTTAAAATCATTTGTCCCTCATTCTCCACGATTTTGCACCCCATCTACTAGAATATTTTTTCCTTTTTCTCCTTCAATGAAAATTCTTTGATGACCTCTAGCAAGCTCTAAACTACTCTCATTTTGAAGATTATAATATTTTTAATCACTTTTTCATGATTAATATCACAATTTTTTCACTAAAATCTATGAAAAAAAACAATGTTTTCCTCGGTTCTAAGGCTAGTGATTTCAATTGTAGTGCCTTTTTCTAGTCAAATGGAGTATGATTCACGTTTTGAAAGCGATTTGGATGAAAAGCAAGTAATTTTCATGTTATCCTATCAACATTTTTGGTTGTATGTAAAGCAATCATGCTTTAGGTCAATCCTATGTGGTTGAGAATGCACAATAGGTCTTAATCGCCTATGACCCAGACTACAATTTAGATTTTGGCCAAAGCTAACTAAGACATCTTTTACAATCTCAATACCGGCTAGTCAAGACTCAAGCTCTAAGTCTCAATATTAACTGCTAGAGCCAAGGCACTTTTTCTTATTTTTAAAAAGGTTAATAGGCTTAAAAATTCCAACGTTTCATGGTTACTCTAAGTCTCAATATTAACTGCTAGAGCCAAGGCACTTCTTGTTATTTTTCAAAGGGTTAATAGGCTTAAAAATTCAAATGTGTTATGGTTTTTGCAAATATATCTTAATGTTTCAATTTTGGCAAAATGGTACAAACCTATCAATTTGATGATAAATTGTATCCAATGGGTAATTAAAATTGATTGCCTGACATGGAAGTGAGTAAGCATCTGACATGACATACTTTAAATGACATGGCACCCATTACATTTGACATGGCATACACATCAGCACCACCACCAACACCATTTTATGCCAATAATAACTGAAAGGAAAAACTGAGAATAAAATCCCAATCAGAAACTAAAATCCTGATCTCGTGCACAGAGAAGATAAGAGGGGTTTTTGCTTGAGTTGGTTGGCGAAGAAGTGAAGGAGGAGAAGAAGGTCAGTGTGGGGCTATAGGCGATGGAGGAGGCGAAGACAAAACGTACCTTTTTCAGCGAAGACTCCTCCATTCCTTGGTGAAGACAGAGCCTGCGTTCTGCTACGTTTTGGCAAAGGGTTTTGGTCGCTGCTGCATTTTGGTGAAGAACCTTGCTTGCAGGGGAAGGGTTTTGGATGTTGCTACGGTTTGGCGAAGATGAAAAACTTATAAGAACAATTGAGAAGATTTGTCCAAGAAAAAAAGTAAATTTTAGATTTACAAATTACAAATGTTGTTAGAGTTTTTTTTAGCTTTTCCTTTCAGTTATTTTTGGCATAAAATGATGGTGGTGGTGATGTGTATGTCGTGACAAATGTAATGGGTGTCATGTCATTTAAAATATGTCATGTCAGATGCTCACCCACTTCCACATAAGCCAATCAATTTTGATTTCACCCATTAGATACAATTTATTATCAAATTGATAAGTTCATACCTTTTTGCCAAAATTGAAACATTAGGATATATTTGCAAAAATCATGAAACGTTAGGATTTTTAAGCCTATTAGCCCTTTTTATAATTTTGTCGCTTTATTTCCATTGTAATCATATTTTCTTACATTATTTCATATTGTTGAGCAAAACACATCCTTCTTACATAGAGCGACTTACTATGGAGGAACCATTTGATTCCAGGGAGGAGCTCGTTACATGGGTACAAACACTGAGTCGACCTAATGGATTTGCATTGTTCTCAAAATTCAATTACCATAGATCATGGTTAATGAGGAAGTGTAAATCTTACATTTGAAAAATATACACTACATAGAGCCTTTGCCAAAAAAAAAAAAAGTTGATAATGAAGAGGAAGAAAAGATTAGATACGAGCACTAAGAAGTATGAGTGCATTTTTTATTGAACAAGGAAGCACCGACCTAATGATTTGTGACATTTGAGCATGGTTTGTGGCACCTATAATCATGCTTTCACAAGATACTTTAAGGGGCACTCCGACACAGGAAGATTAATTATAGAGGAGTATGAGGTGATAGTACAAATGATACAGGGCAATGCATGCCCTATGGAGATCCTCACGCCTAAATTCCTCTATAATAAGAATAGTGTATAATGTTAGCCTCAAACGTAGAAATGTGGAATCTGGAGGTAAGTCCTAGATGCAACAAGTCATATGCATGTTAGTTGTGATGAAGATAAAAAGAGTTGCATAGGAGTGAAAAATGGACTAATATAGTCTAAGATTTTTTTCAGATTCAATCCCATTTCCATTGATGTGTTGCAATGTTTTTCACTAAGGTATTGATCAATTGTACCTATAAAATAAATAGGCACAAATATTCCTTACTACAGATAGTTGGTATTACATATGTCATCATAGAGTAAAGATACATATGGGCATTGGAGCGACCAAAGATTTGATGGATGGATGGCCTGCACTTTAGTTCATTTGAGCTTAATCAATGTCATTGTGAAAATGTTTCTCAGTAACACGACCTGTATTTTTGGGCATTGAGTTGACGGGTTCAACATGTATTTTTATGTATCAATAAATAAATTATAAATAAAAATATATATAATTTTGCAAAAATACGTGATTTTTATAGCAATTTTATTGATTAATGAGCGTATTAAATGAAAAATAAAATAAATAAATATTTTTATTATTTAGTAGGAGCTAAGTATAAAAAAAATGAATGAAATGCATTTATGCAATAAATAAATACTTACATACATACATACATATATATATATATATATATATATATATATATATATATATACAGGTACATATATAGGTACAAAATAAAAAGACATATATAATGATAAATATATATGTCTATCCTAGCATTAAATAGTATGGACCCACCATATTGAATGCCTATATATATAGGTAATGCTCTCTCTCATTTTCATTCACGATTCCCTCATTCTTGCTCTCATTCATTCACCCGGGAGAAGAACCGAAATTCAAGAGAGAAAGGAGAAAAAAAAAAAGGAGAGAGAAAAAAAGAGAAGAGAGGAAAAAAAAAAAAAGAAAAAGAAGAAGAAAAAGAGAAGAAAAGAGGAAAAGAGAAGTTGTTTTTGAGGATCCGACATTTTGAATAAATTATTTTTACTTTTGTTCAATTCACAATTATTATGGAAGTTATAAATTACAGTTTTTCTAGTGTAATTTTTAATACAATTGCGTGATCCAAAACTAGTGTAATTTTTAATACAATTGCGTGTAATTTTTCTAGTGTAATTTTTAATACAAGTGTTAGCCAATTGCGTGATCCAAAAGTAGGATGTAATTTCACTAGGAATAAAACCAAACAATATATATATATATATATATATATATATATATATATATCATTGTGTTCAGATCAACAAATAGAATATATGTATGTACTTTATTTGTACCCATTTAGGCCCTAAGAATTTATATGATGGTTCAAAGTCGACATATAGGGAATATACCTATTAACTTTGAAATTTTAAGGGTTGGCGGGTATTGAAATGCCCATGATGAAATTTTGAACTCAATGATATTAAAATTAAAATTTTTGGAGGTCAATTGATGTATTATATTTGTATTTATGCGATTTGAAGATTAATTAATAAATATAAAAGAATTGTATATAGGATAATATAATGTTAAATAATAGGAAAAATGTTATATAATGTTGTATAACATTATGAAATACTTATTGAAAAAAATGTATAACATAGGAAATAATTATTTTTTTCCTATTTATTGTATTGAATCACCAAATTTATGAAAAAGACTGGTTATTATGTACTAAAAGTGGGACATATGTCGACAATATAGATTTTTGATATTTTGGGTCAATATTAAGGGCTCACTGGTACGAACTGATCTTGTTGATCACGTTGACCTTGTCAATTAGACAGGTCAGCGAGTGTTAGGTTTAGTTAGAATGACTGTATTGACCAAAATTGAGCAAATCAATAAATATACAATAATTAACCGAGTTAATCCTTTAATTGTCAAGGACCATAAAGTTAAATTTGAACCAAATTTCATGTAGGTATTAAAGAAACCACGTTGATCATGCAAGATCAAACGTTAGCAAAACACAACTGGTCACGAGAGGAGCACCGAGAGTTGAACATCCTTGTGAGTAGTGTTTTCTAATTTATCACTTAACTTATTATTCTGTTCATAAATGAAATATTATTACGTATTGAAATGCATTTGCATTTTTTAAATGGGTTTTTAAATGAAAATTTACACCAAATCTTGAGGTTCATGTATGGGTTAGGGTATTGAATGTGGTAGAGCATTTAGGACCAGAAGCAGTCGTACCTGGGGGTACGTTTTGTGCAAGCCTATCAATTGGTTCCCCTATTAAGGATCTAAGGCCGCCATACATGAGATATGAGCTAGCGAATCCCTATGATATGATATGACAATACGCCTAATTGTCGAGTACACCTGCTTGAATGAATTTATTATTGCCTTGTAGGCTATTGAGAGCTTCGACATGTGTTTTCAGCATTAAAATTATTTTCAAAATGGAAGGTGTATGATTGCATTGTAGATTTAACATTCATTAACTAGTGTATTCATTCAAATTATTATTATTATTATTTTGCATGCATACAAAACATTCTTTTATCGAATTCATATTTTAAGTTATAGATTAGACTACATTACTCATTGAGTCGTTTTGGACAAAATTGACTCACTACTGTAACATTTTAAGTTCTTTTTTCTGCGGGCAAAGGGAAGAAAGTGATCATCACGTAGTACGCATTTCTTTTATTTTGGTAGATTTCTTCACGTGATTTACTGTGTTAAGAGTTAGTGTGATGTATAAGAGGTGATAAAAAAATTGTAGATATTTTAACTATTACATTTTCGCTACTGCTACATAGAAAAGGTTATACATAAATATTTTTTGTTTAACTTAAAAAAAAATTCTATAGTAATTAATTGTTTAACTACTTTTGTATCTCTTGTATTATTCTGATGATATTATGTATGGATAAGAAAGAGACTCAACCGTGTTTTGGCAAGCTCGGCTTGCGAATGAGTTTGTTAGGGTATTGTGTTGATCGGCTCGCCTTTCACCCAAAGGAAGGAGTCCCAGCACCCAGATCAAAGAATTTGCTTTGCACATGGCTACAAATGAAAACTTTTTAGTCAACATGAAGGAGATTTTTGATAATAACAATGAATTCAAAGACTTTTTGGATAAGTGGAAAAACTTTGACTAACTAAGATTGAGCTATGGGTTACTTGAAAATGAAAGAACTTGAGGTTGAGTATGATGGAAATAAGTTGCTTATGGGGTACTTGAGAAAATCTTAATTAAACTCGTTTAAAGAGAAATTTGTAAAAGGTGTGGAAAAACAATGTTATGAACCATGACAACACAACAACAAAATAGGGCTGAGAGTGCTTATACCAAGGTGAAGAAATACATGTACAATTCTTAAGGTAACTTTGAGTCTACATGGCAAATGATTAACTAGATGTTTGAATTGCAACATATTGCAATCAAGACATCTTTTGAAAGAAGTCTTAGCATGGTGGTTCATCAATATCATGTTATTTTAACAATTACATGGGTTTATCTCCAAAGCTACCTTGGAGAGGATATGGAAAGATTTGTAGTGGATCAATGGAGTTGGACTAGATAAAGAGTTGTGTAAATGTGTGACACATCGCACACATGGACTTCTATGTAATTTAATTTTGCATCATATCAAGTTAGTGACCTATCCCTTTTAATGACGTCGATATCCACTAACAAAAGTTTAGCCTCATCAGTAGTAAATGTCGTAAGCGTTACGATTTTAACTTGAAAGTGGAGTTGCAAAGGTTTAAGGAAAAATATGAAAAATGATGAACATGCAAGCGCTAGGATGATTCAACATCTTTAAGAGAATACATTCCCTTCATCATCATCAATTATTGTGCCTCTCAAGAATATTACAACAAAAGGGCAACCAAATAAGAAAGTGGATACATCTACCAAGACCAAGAGGGAGCTCTCTCACTTTGAGCATGTCTTGTCACTTTAGCTCAAATTCCTCTTTCGTATTGACATTGTTAAAGAGAGTGTCGAACAAGGTATACAAGACATGCTCCGTGTGGTTAGACAAACAATGGGAATCAAATCCTCAATATCTTTTTCTTAACAAAAATCATAGCAAAAGCCTCAAAATTTTACTTTTTGGGGCTACTTTTATTTTTGACATGAATTTAAATAACCTTCTTAGCCACTAATTGAACAGAGCTCATTCCACCATTCTAGAGACAAAAGTAGAAAAATCACCATGACAAAGTCAAACATTCTCAAGCATTTGCCACTTCAGTAGTTGAATTTAAAATATGTGAGAAATCCTTTTTTTTTTTTTTCTTTTCCATTATCAATGTAAGGATGAACAAACAGAATCCTTCAAATATGTGGGTTTATCCTAGAAAGCTTCATACCCTAACTGATTGGTCAATAGACTCAATATAAAATATATGAAAAAAAATCTACAGGTACACTCACATGTTTGAGGAATTTAATGTTCACCGTATGACCATTTTTCCATTCCTCAACTCAAGTGAACAAAGTTTCCTTCCTATGTTTATATATACATGTTAGAAATATTGATATGTCAATTATTTGAATTGAGATGACCTAATCAAAAATGAATCTTCTTGAGTTGGAGTATGATCCAGATGTTTGGGCTGGTCCTCCCTTTAAAAGGAGGCCAAATGACATTGAAGCTCAAGCACGAGAAATGACAATTGTCTACTTCTATGAAATCAAAACTAACTCTTGAGAAATTTTAAAAAAATATATATGTTTTATAAAGCATTTGACCTAAATGCTAGGACTAAAGAGAATTGGCAAAATTTATGAATTAAAGAAACAAGCAAATTTTTATTAGTCTAGAATAATAAAGTCTTGATATAATATTATATAGAGTTTTCTTTAGACTGTAGAATTTTGATTTATGTCTATTAAGTGTAAAGTATTGAAGAGCATTTCATTGGTAATCTGAAACATATAAAACTCAAAAAATTGTATTTTATTATTCTTTGGGACGAATTAATTATCTTCATAAATTTTGAGAAAAAATGTTTTGCATGTTTTTTATATTTTTAAAATTTTTAATTCAAAAAACTTCAATTACATGAATTATATATATATTAAACGATGACTTTTTACACTTATGCAATCGAGTATCAACACTTGTTAGATTATTCCTATTTATTCTTCCTATTTTATTTATTCAATTGAAATGTGATTCTTAGGTTGAAAATAACGTAAGTGACATACCTAATGAAGGAATCTTCTTGGTAGGGAAACTACAAGATGTCACCAAAAGCCAAGTTAATTTCTTCAAAATTTCAAATACAAAACAAGATCCCTTGAACCTAACACAAAGAAAATCGAAGTTGGTAGTGGGCTAACTAATCCACTAGCTAAAAAGAAACATAATAAAAGAGAACACATTCATTATTTTAATAGAAATATTTTTTACGTGCATGATAATATCTAATTACTTCAACCTTAGTAATTCCATATCTCTTTTACTTTTATGATCTATAGACGGTCAAGTGAATAAGAGATAATTAATGTTAATCATGCAATTGATATTATTTTAAGTAGAGTGATGCTTAATAGAGAGATTTTATTAGATTACCATTAGCGTTTGTCTTGCTTATGAAACAAAATTTTAGTTTAAGTAGTTAAATGACACATTTTTAATAAATTAAGTGTGATGATGAAAATATAAATAATAAGTTACTTATGTACACGTGATGAGATTTTTTATGAAGTAGCTATATATATCATATATAAATTTTTTTTTAAAAATAATAATAATCAAAATAGTTTAGATGTACACAACGAAAATTTTAAACAATTATACTTCACATAGCTCATACTCATTGGACGGTTATATGTACACTAAACATAAAAAAAAAAAAACCTAACAATGATTTTTCAATAGTCATCGTAATAAAAAGCATAAATGATCTAAATAATAACGATAAAAACTTAGAAGAGCAAAACTTATTCATATAGTACCAATGAGAAATAAAGCTAGTTGAGGTTAATTTAATTATTTTTCTTTAAAAATACTAAAGAAAAAGTAGTTGACGAGTTGTTCTAGTTAATGAAAGGCTGACCTTTAGGTTTTAAGGTTAATTTTTTATCGCTACCTCCTATAGATAAAGGCTAAGTAAAAAATGAACTTTATACTTATCAAAAGTATAATGTACTAGAGATTGATAAAGGACCTATACAAGACAGTTAGACAATAAATAGACCCAATAAATGACCATAAATAAAAGATTTAATATCATTTTTTGTCATTTAGGTACAACTATATGCGGTCCTAGTACCACATTGTTTCTTGGAGTTGGAGGGAACAATTCTCCCGCCATCCTTTAAGTATCTACCAAGTTGTGAAACAAAATGTCACACATTCCTATTTCACCCTGCTGCTCTGCGCTTTGCAACTAGAAGTGATCTCTATGTGTTTGAGTTGTATATATAACTTATAACTATTAACATGATAAAAAAATAAAAAAAAATAGGTAAATAAAAAGTTTTAGAGAACAAGGAAAGGAAGAGGAATAATAAAGAGGGAAAACTATAACTCTACACCTACGCACATTCAAAGGGACAGAGGACCAGTCGGTGACGGCTGCAAGAGCCATGGGGCAAGCGGCATAGGAAAACAACGTAAGCAGAAGGCCATCGGACCTAAAGCACATTGGTGGGTCCTCGAGTTATGTGTGTGCCTTTCTTCTTCTTCTTTTTATTTTTTATTTTATTTAAGGGAAAGTGTTGAGCTATTAGTTAGTTAGGACGAAAAGGAGTTTGGTACATACTTATGTACATATAAATGTTATCACATGTCCTAGCTGATGGGTCACATGAATTTCTGTACAACTGTATATATGTAGGGCTACTTTCACCCTGACACCACCCCCGTGACCCCCCACCTCAACATCTTTTATTATACATGAGCTTCGTTCTACAGCAATCGTCGTAGTAGAAAAAGTAGCTCTGAATTCTTTTTAAGTGCAAATAAATAGGTTGTTGTTTCTTATAAAATTTCTTTAAGCAAGGTAGAACTAAGGTTATCTAAACAGCCTAAACTTGTGATTTTATTTCCTCCCCCTCCCCCCCCGCCCCCCCAAAAAAAAAATCCTGTTTTGGAGGGCTTTCCTTTTAGGTATTAATATTGGAGTAAATATATTTTTAAAGACATTTGTTAATAAAACCTAACTTTAATCAAGTTATGGTAAAAAAAAAAAATCAAATTAAATAGTTACTTACATTTTGAAGTAATTAAATAAATTTTACTTCTACATTATAACCACTAATGTCTCAATTAAGAAAAAAAAATTAAAGTAGATTCATCTTCTTCTTATTTTTTATTTAAAAAAAAAACAAGAAGACAAGAATAATTTACAAATGTTTTTAAAAATTGGGACTGAGACAGTTATAAGGTAAAAGTGTAATTCATTTACTCAAACTCTTATATTTTTATACCACAACAACACTCATAATTATTAGATAAATAAGTATCACACACACATATATATATATATATATAAACTACTTCTGGAAAAAAAAATTGTTCACTTTTAATTTTGTTAAAATTTTAAGAAATTTAATTAATAAATACAATTCCATTTATACCTTTCTGATCATACTTCCTATTTTATAAATAAAAAAAAAAAAAAAGAGAAGAGAACTTTTGTGCTTGAGACGAAAAAGTAATTAAAAACACAAAAGCAGCATTTTCTTAATAAATTTTATCCAATTGTTCTTGTTTACGTAAAGGGGTTTTGCTATATGTCTTTGAACGCATCAAATCTGTAATACATTTCTTTCTAAAAAGTGTTTGGTGGACCTTCAAATGCTTTGCAATTGTTCGGTTCACCTATTCAGAAGGCGGTGTGGGCAGCAGTGATATATTAATTACAACAAAAATAGCAGCACAGATTACATTACTTTATTATTATTTTAGATTTTATCAAATTACTACTAGCTAATATATCAATTAATCTCTGCAAACTCTTCAATATATATATAATATTAAATTAATTTTCACAAGACATACACATATATTACATATATAATATTAAATAAATTTTACTGTTATATTTTTATTATTGTAATATTTAGAACTATCAGTTGAATATGTAATATATATTTTAAGATGTATACTGATTTATTTAATAATTATAAATATTATAATTAAATAAAAATATAATTATAATATATACAATTATTAAATTATTGAAGTAGCTCTCCGAATAATCACGTTCCTTCAATTCTTATAACCGATGCTGCAGGTTATCTTGTCCTCCCTCTAACTGATGCTTAGAAGATATCACAGAGATGCCACGTGTCAGACGCGTACGAATTCGTAGCGGCGTTTGGCTGCAAAACTAACGCTTCCTTCCATGCAGCCATGCAACATCGTGTTTGGTTCCAAACGCAAACGGACACGCAGATAAAAACAAAGGCAAAAATAAAAAATTCGAAACAGAAGCACATGGCCACGGGAATGGCGCCTCTCTCTTTACACTAGTCAGAGTCAGAGCTACACAGCGTTGACTCCCCTGCTCCTCGATCAAAGTACGTGTTAGTCTTTCTCCATACTCCGGAAGCCAGATTACAAATGCACTCTCAACCTCTCTTTATCTGCCACCTAGTTGTTTAGCAACTCCCGAGAGTACGTAATTAATCAAATTAAGAACTTATTTTCCGGCGTAGGCAGAATAAACTTTAAAGCCAAGAGGAATTGAAAGAAAGAAAGTACGTTAAGTACATCGGACGGCCAGAATGGGTCTGATGGAGAAGATTAAGCTGGTGCGTGGGACCACGTGGAAGAGCAAGAGAGACAGGACGCGAGGTAATTACAAAGAAAGGAACAAAAGACACAGCTGCTCGGGTTGTGCTCTTTCTTCCTCCTTTGATCATCAACTCCAACGACTGACAAGAAGACGCCAAGGCAAGAGGCAACGCCACTATTCAGTATACCACAGCGCACATCACCCTAATGAGCCCTTTGTCTATCCATTAATTAATTTCCTTCTTCTTTACATTACTCTCTCTTTTGCCCCTCCTTTGATCTGTCACTCTCTCCTCTTTCAAGTGTTCCAACGCTTATGCCAATGCAAGTGTCCCTCCAAAATTGAAATACCACCCTCTTGTGCTCTCAATTGGCTTTGCTTGCTGGCCTCATCTGTTAGTGCAGATGAGATGAGGCAGTGTATACCATTAATGCATACCTTCTTAGTTTAGTTTTGTAATTTCTGGAGGGATTAGTCCTGTGCTGGAGTAAAACTAAAATCAACAATAGAGTTAAACTTTGTTGCAAATTGTTTATATAACTTACAGCCTAACAAATGTGTTAATGGTTTGTTGGTATGTAGGATAAGATAAAATTATTTTTATAAAATTTTATTGCATTAAATATAATAGAAAAGAGATATTGGAGAAAAATATTTTGGATAAATCAATCTTAGATTGGATTGATGATTTAACCTCTAAGGGCTTATTTGATACACACTATTATTTGATGAGATAGAATTTTTTTTTTTTTAAATCTTAAGCTAACGTTTCATTGTAATGTAATATAGTAAAAAAAAAAATTAAGGTTGAGCTCACTTACTCATTATATATTTAGAGGACAAATCAATATCACCATCTTTTTTTTAGTAGAATTGATTTATTCTACTTATTTTTTTTCTCTTATCCTATCCAATTCTATTATATCAAATCCAATACAATTAAATTTCATAAAAACAATCATATCTTGTCTTGTATAATAAACAACCTAAGTGTAGGATAAGTAAATAAGGTCAAGCCTTATGTTTTTATCTTATCCCACTATAACAAAACGTGATCCTAAGATTGTGAAAAAAAAATTTATCTAATCTAATGATGCTTATCAAATAATTCAGAAGCCCCATTTGGTGCATAAGATGAGATAATATTATTTTGGTGAGATGAGATAGGATAAGTTGAGATAAGATATAAAAATAAAAATAAAAAATTTTTAAATAAAACTTTTTTTTTGGGTGGAATAGTGATGTGGACCCGGGTTAATTTTTAACCTATCATATGTAGCACCAAACATGAAATAGAATAAAAAATTATCCTATCTCATCGCAATTCCCCTTACCAAACAGACCCTAATAGTGTTATGTTTAACATTTTAATGTTACAATTCAAATTTGATTGTGATTCTTTAAATTTGGTTGTAATTCGTTTAAATTTGGTTGTGATTCATTTTACAACTTATAACCTAATAATGGACTTAAATTTAGTTGCAAATCATTTGCACAACGGGTAATGTGTAACATGTAAATTCTTTACCTTACAAAATCTACCGAGTTATTTATGAACATAAAACTTTCAGTGAATTTAGTTTATACTTTCACCATAAGACAAACTTTAAAGGATGAAAATAATCAAGCAAACAACTCAACTAAATTGAAATCGCTTTGAGATATTACAATATTAATAGTGTACAAAATGTTATATTTGCTCAGTCCTTTTAAATATTATTTTCATGTCAAAATGTATTGTACTAACATGCAAGAGAACTTTGTTTTAAGATAAAATTACAAAAAAAATAAAGAATAATGAGTTAATGCCATTTTAAAAATATATTCATGGTAATATTTTCTCTGCATTGAGATATAAATTAAAATCTAATGTGCTTAAAAACATAATTTAGGTGATCAAATTTAAAAAGATACAAATGAGATTGCAAAACTTCCAAAAATCTCAATTCTTTTTTAGTTAAAAATTCAATACATCTAAAATCTTTTTCTTTTGTTGTTATACTCCAGCGATTGAATTAGTTTGTCTTTACCATTAAAATATACCTTCCAAAATTTTAGTTAAAATCATCTTTCGTGCTTCTAGGGGAATAAATAGATGTGATTCTAATTCATCACTTTTTGATAACTTGTTCCCTATCTAAGCACTTGGGGGACACTTCTTTTGGTATATACACATGAGACTTAAAGTGATTGCTCCTGTATTTTTCCTGAAGAAGGGAAGGGAAGGAAGAAAAAGGAGATCTTCATCAGCTCTTCAACTAGTTTGTCTTTCTAAAATTGGCCTTCAAATATTCAATCTTATCAAACTATTAATACTGGTCAAAACAACAAAATCTCTAATGACATATCTTGCAAGTGAAGGTTTTTCTTTCTTTTGTTCTTTTTTTTTGGTCATAAAAAATTGATGTAGGATGACATAGGATATGTGTATTGATTACACCATATGTATATATTGAATGACATACATATAATACATATATACATACATACTAGTTAGGAACCACATGCATCAAATGATATGGTCTCTTTAATGGGTGGGTTTCTCAACAAAGAGAGATGTAAAATAAATGCAACCCATAGATCTCAACCACCCTTCTGGTGGAAAATTGGATTGACGCAAAGGGATCCTTCAATTATGATTGAAGCCTGAACTCCAAAAAAATAAAAAAAAAAGTAAATAAAAGATAAAATAAATTAATTTTAATTTTTTTAAAAGCATGACATGAGAGCATATGTGGAAGGGAAAGCATAGAAAGGGAGATGCCATAGAGTAGGGACCATTCATCATCATATCCCACCCATTCATTATTGCGTTGTTACTTTAGAAACAAAACAATGAAAAAACACCCCACCCATTCTTTCTTGTAGAATATGTTATTAATCTTCATCTTTATTTTTTATTTTTTTAATTTTTCTTTTTGACTGAAGCTTAGAGAGGAACACCAGACTAGAAAGAATAGACTATATAAAATAAGATAAAAAAGTTTTTTACTTCAATTTTTTAATTCATTATTATTATTATTATCTTTTTTTTTACTGACTTAAGGAAAGATGAATGGGTTTGGAGTCACCAGTTTTGTAATGAGCTGTGCTGTGAACACAGATGATTTGCTTGCATGTAATGGGAAAAAGGTTACACAAGGAACAAGGAAACCAGAAAGCTGAATGGGTAATTATGTGCATGGAAAGGAATAGAGACTAGAGATTAGAGAAGTGGTGTTGGTTTTGGTGTCGTTTTTGTGGGATTCCTCAGTTTCTTCTTCTTCCTTCACTCCCAAACTCAGATCTTTGTCCATTTTCACATGGAAAATCAACAACGCGCCACACCCATTTTTCTCTTTTCCTTGTTCTGGTTTCTGGGCTGATGGTTCTGTAAGAAAGAAGAAGAAGAAGAAGAAGAAGAAGAAGAAGAAGAAGAAGATAAAGAAATAGAAAGGGCTTATTCTCCTTTGAGCATTGCTTTCTCCTTCTCCCCCCTTCCCCAAATCTATCTTATCTTCCTCTTGTTTCCCCAACTTTTCTCTTTTTTCCCTCACTGATTAGCATTGTGGGAATTTCAGTTCTAACCTTGTTGCATTGCTGCTCCCAAGCTCTGTTTAATCGTTGTGGGAGATAAAGAAAAACACCCAGTAAATAATTTATTTGGGGGGTTTTATTAGCTTTCTTTATTTTTTGTTCTAAGCCCTTTTCAGCATTTTCTTTTTTGTCTGCAACATTCAAGGAAGAAATGAGAAAACATGGCTGGCAGCTCCCTTATCATCCCCTCCAGGTCTTTTTTTTTCCTTGTTCTCCTTTCTTGTATCTTCTTGTGTGTTTTGTATAATTACTTTATGTTTTGTTAATATTGGGGGTTTTGCAGGTGGTTGCTGTTGCTGTATTTCTGGCGTTGGGTTTTGCTTTTTATGTGTTCTTTGTTCCATTTGTTGGAAAGAAGATTTTCCAGTACATTGTGATGGGTCTCTACACTCCTCTTGTAAGCCCATTTCTCTGTCTATTATTATAAACTTATTATTTTTTGGTATATTATGTTTTTGGGTTTTGAGATTTTAGATCTATCCGATGTACTTTTTGTTCGTTGGCTTCAATTTTTGTTTTTCTTAAATTATTTTTCGTTTCTGCTGGATTCCCTTACTTTTCTTTTATTCCGAGCTTTTCATTTTCACCTTTCTTTATTTATTTTCCTCCTTGGTTTCTTTTGATTGTGATGAGACGTTGCTCACTTGTTTTGCAGCTTCTAATGTAACTTTTGGGTGTCACCTTGAGATTTTCCCGATGACCTTGACTTAATTCCTATGAATTTGTATTTCCATTACTTGAATTATATCAATCAAGTTTTCCTGCTTGTAGCAAGTATTTTGCAGCTTCTCATTCTGGTTAAATGAAATCAAATTGTTCTTACAGGAAGCTTAAGAACTGGTCTGGAGTAGAAGGCATAGTTTTATCATAAATCATGAAGCAAATTTAGTAAAGTTTGTAGAGGAAATTGGTAGAGGTTTTCTGTCAATGAAAAGGAAAGTTTTAACTTCTAATACTCAATTCCTTGCCCATGGGAATAAACATGGTGCAGCTTCTTCATGGCAAGCATTAATTGTGGACTTCATTTTTTTTTTCTTAAATTGTTGGTGCTATTTGAGTTAGATAGCTTTATGTTTGTGGTTTTGAAGAGGCTATTGCATATCTTACTATCAGGGCCGACACAATGCTGTCATAGTCATTAAATCATAAGTATTCCGGGAAAATTGATTTGTTGAGGATCTAGGTTACGATGCTTAACTCTTTGGGCATTCAGCATATGGGCTGCAGTGCGCTATTTTGGAGTGCTCATTACAGAACATTTCTTGAATATCTAATAATGATTTCACCTATCAAATAGTTGCATTTTGAGGAGGTCAAAAATGATACACTGCATGTTGGCTAAATTTTGCTTGAATTATTGTAGTTAGGATCCCAAGGACTTGGTTGCAACATTCTATTTGTATGTCCTGATCAATCTTAGATGCAGCCCATTGGTTCGCTTAGTAGGAAGAGTTCAAATAACATTTGCTGGGCCTTATTGGATTCAGGAATTCGGAGCCTTTGTTCCGCATAGTGTCTCTTTTGTCATGATTTTCAATAACCTTTATTGAAGATCTGAAGTTGGTTCATGTCAAATTTTTATTGCAGATAAATGAAAGCATGCTATCTGCTCAAACTCTATCAACCCCTGGTGTTATTTCTCTTAATTGTCTATATATTATCTCTTGCAACGTCAAAATTGATGTTTTTCTCTGTGTTGCCTTTTGTTCTTTTGGCCATTTTGAATGTTGGACTAGCATCTTTTCAATGAAATTCTTTTCGGCACTCTGGAAACCTTTATAAGTTTGTAAGGTCAAAGGCGCTGGCATCAAATACAGGTTTTACTTTGAAATGGTAGCCTAGATATATGATTTGGTTTTAAATTTTATTTTTTTTATTTTAGTTTCTTATGGGAACCATCAATTGATGGTTTATAGAACCAACAGCATTCAGCTGCTTTATTTTGGTACTAGGCATCTCGGATATACATATATATTTTAAGGTGTTTCTATGTCCATGTAACTTTTGTTATGAGATACGGGTATTTTATTATCTTTGTGACATTTATCTAACCTTGCCAATTTGAACATTCTATCTTAAGATGATAATGGTTACACTTCCACTTTTGCTTGGGTGGTCATTAACCTATGCTAGTTCTGTTATCAGATTACTGCAGTCTTTTTCTTATACATTTGGTGTGCGGCTGCTGATCCTGGGGATCCTGGAGTATTCAAGTCTAAGAAGTACCTTAACATTGCAGACACTAGGAAAAATTCTAGGGCATCTAAAATGGGAGGGGATTCGGCTTCCTCAATCAATGATGGAACTACTGCTACATTTGGAGAGAAGTCAGTGAATGAGGGTGCAGTGGGCATGGATTCCACTGCGGAGGGCATTGCTGATATAAACAAAGAGAATAATTCATCATCTGGTCATCGGTGTTGCATGTTCTTGTTGGGAATATTAACCTGTGGTCTGATCTGCATTTGCTCAAATCCACATGAAGAATCACCTGAGCAGCAAACGAGTGAAGATGGCATGTTTTATTGCAGTCTTTGTGAGGTGGAGGTATGCAGTATCGTATTGGAACATGACCATTTTGTAAAAATTTTCTGCAATTTAAGAAGTTCGATCACTTGCTTGTTGCTTTCAAATTCTATTATCATTTAATAAATTTTGATTTGGCAAAAAAATAAATGCAAATTTTTTAGGAGACACGTACTTATGGTGTAATAAGCACATGTATTAGACCCCCTTTTTGAGTTTAACTAGGAGGCTCCAACCTTCAGAAATTAAACTTCAATCTGTGACGAGTTGGTTGTTCTGTCTATACTGATAAAATTTTTTTGATATTCAAATGCTCACTTATATCTGAATAATTCTGTACTAGTACTATTGCTGTTTATTTGTTACTTCTTTCCTCTTTTACCTGTTTGAGTGAGCATGAACCACAAAACATTGTTTATTTTTCCATTCCTTTATGATGTAAGTCATCAATGTCAAATTTTTGTTTGCAAATGGAAATTTAAGGATTTCCCATTGGGTATCTTGTGATTGTGTAGAATTGTTGTGCAGGTCTTCAAGTACAGCAAGCATTGCAGAGTTTGTGATAAATGTGTTGACCGTTTCGATCATCACTGCAGGGTATACTGATTCTTGAATTAATGGAAGTATCTGACGACTCTGCAAGATGTCTAATAACCTTTTATTCCGTGATTTTGTAGTGGCTCAACAATTGCATTGGCAAAAAGAACTATAGGCAGTTCTTCACCCTCATGGTTTCTGCCCTACTCTTGGTAAGCCCGAGAATCTTGAGATTATCTCAATTTGTCAGATCCAAAGCCTTTGTGCTACGTATATAGCCAAAAATGAGGCCCAACTCTCCAAAACATGCCTGGCTTATATATATATATATATATATATATATATATATAGAGAGAGAGAGAGAGAGAGAGAGAGAGAGAGAGAGAGAGAGAGAGAGAGAGAGAGAGAGAGAGAGAGAGAGAGAGAG